>CAWUFW010002169.1:1859461-2048871 GCA_963921515.1 Calotriton arnoldi
ACTACATGCTCCAGGACGACATCTGCCACTGCACTGCTGCTGTCTCAGCCCCTCTGGACCCTGCAATGGCACGTACTGTGGAGAGAGCCCCAGCCTTCAGCCTTGAAGAGAACCAGGCCCTGCTGGACAGCCTACTTCCACAGTACAGCAAGCTGTATGGGACACCAGGGGAGCAGGTGAGTGTCCTGTGCACTGCCTTTCTGAATGTGCATTTTGTCTGACTAGCAAGGCTGAGAGTCAGCACACCACTGGCTAGCAGGCTCACTGAGTAGTTGTCACCCCCCATAGTGTGTAGTGACTTGCACTGGACAGGTATGGTGCAGTGACAGTGCTTCTGAACAGGGTTTTACTCCCCATGCAATGATACCATGTAGTGACTTCTGGAAAACTGTCCATGGGCAGCCGTGCACTGCCTGGGTACACCATGTGCCCCTGTGATTGCGACATGTATATGCAACTGTGTCATGCACGGATATGTTGCATGTGTAGTAATGGCCTTATCACTTTGTCATCCTGACAGGCTTCTGCCCATCGGAAGCATGAGATCTGGAAGGACATCGTCCGGGCTGTCCGGTCCGTGGGGGTCTACAAGCGCCGGATCCGCAACTGCCAAAAGAGGTGGCAGGACCTTCGGGGCTGGACCCGGAGGATTGCACGGGTCCAGCTGAAGCTGTCGCCTCCTCGCAGGAGGGCGGAACACGGACCCTGACCCCCACATGCTCAGGATCCTGGCGGTGGTCTTTCCAGACCTGGATGGGCAGCTGAAGGCCAGAGAGCAGCAAGGAGGGGGTGAGTCAAAGACTGCACTGTGTACTCTGTCTAACATGCTATGTGCCCTCCTCGGGCCAGGTTGAACTGCCACAGTACAGCAGTCATGTTGTCCAGGAGCCATGTCCCTCTATTGTGCACTGCCCACTCCTCATCTGATACCCAGGTGTGGCCCTTACATGCAGGGAATTCTGTCACTTAGGACTGTGTCCTTGCAGTTTGCTTGACTCAAGGTGGGAGACAGCATCTGTTTCCCTGACTCTGTGGTGGGCATCATGGGTGGGTCCATTGCTTACACAATGCCTGTATTCTGACATGTATTCAGCGTGTTACTTTGATCTGTGGTCCAATTGCTGAGCTGATCCACCACATGTGGCTGGGGTACCTGGCACACACCCATGCTGCGGGTGGGAACAATGTTTGGGCCCCAGGAGTATGTATATGACGTGTGTCACACATACTTAGCCAGCTGCCTACAGTCCAGGGCTCATCCCTCATTCATGTGGGGCTGGACAGTCATGCCTACTCCAGGCCATACAATACACTCTGTACTCCCACTCCCGTGTATCAGAGGACACATTGTGCACAGTGATTTGACCCCTCAGGTGTCTGCCTCTGTGTCAGTGTGCTGTGGATTAGTCGCCAGGACTGCTGTGGAGTTTCTTGGTAGGGGCTCAGCATGCCACTGGAGATGTGACCATAGGAGACGATACTTGTGTGACACATAGGTGTCTGATCAGCTGCCCATGCAGACTGGGGCATGTAAATGTGAAGTTCAGGCAGCTGTTCCCCATGCACAGCAGAGTGTGAGGGCTCAGGTTCAGAGGGTAGTGTCACAGGTCTCCCATATGTCCAATAGGTATGACCTGGACAGATGAGGGTTAAGAGGATGTGTTGTGGGGGGATGTACATGTGCACTTGTGCAGCTCCAGGACTTGCATTCCCCATGACCTACTATTGTGACACAGTGCAGAGTGTTGTTGTCTGGCTGCAAAGTCATACATCACTGAGACAGTGATGTATGACTTTGCAGTCATGCCTCCGCCATGGCATGTGTCTACTGATTGGTGATCCTGCAGGGGAGTGACATGTGCTACATGCACACCATAGTGGCGCTGGCTATCAGGACATGGGTGCATCATGGTGTCTGTCGCTGGTATGCATCACATGCATTTCCTATTTGACTCTGGGCATCCCTTACATCCGGAAACCTGTACTGACTCAGTGGCAAGAGCTGTGATGTGTCCACACCGTGTCCTCTGCACTGTCCAACTACTGTGTACTTGGTGCATGTGTCAACACTGGGGTGTTGCAATCCAACAGACACCAGACAGATGGGTGCAAGGCCATGTGGGATGTGAGTGCCATGCTTGGCATCAGACTGACAATTGACTTCTCCTGTTCAATTAGTGCACTTTTAGCAATGTACAACTAATGATGCCAGGGCTTGCTCTGTGATGTGCTGTGCTCACAGTGGTGTGTGCGTTATGTGCAGGTGACTGATGTCTGTCTGTTTCCCCATTGTTTGCAGATACATCCACGGCCACGGAAGGGGACAGCTCCACGGACCAGGAGGAGCCGGAGAGCCAGACTGGGTCAGCAGCCGAGGAGTGGTCGGAGGGACCCAGTGGCACGGAGGGCGAGGGGAGCCACACCGAGGAGTCCTCAGCAGCATCCACCTCAGCTGAGGACCAGAGCAACTCGGAGGATGACTCCCTTGTGGAGGCGGGTGTCAGCAGCCACCACACCCCAGCTAGTGTTGCTGTCCCCGCCACCACCAGCACCACCACCGCCCTCCCATCGGCTCCCATTCCCCAGGTCCGTGGAGGCTCCCATGTCCGGGAGCGTGTCTCCTTTGGGCCAGGCACCGCACCCCTGCCCCTGTGTCCCCTGCTGCCCTGAGTGAGGAGTCTGTGTACCTCCTTCGCCAGCTCCATGTAGGGCAGACAGCCATGCTGAGTGTCCTCCATGCGCACACCGCGCTGTTGACTCAGCTGGTGTCGTTCATGGAGGGCATCTCATCGGGCATGTCTGACCTACAGAGGGGCAATAGGTCCATGGACTCCTCCCTGACGGCAGCAGTGTCCCTCCTCAAACGGTCCCTCACCCCTCCTGCCTCTGCTCCATCCACACTCCCCAGCACCTTACCCATCCCAGGCACACACACACTGGCACAGGCACACACCAGCACACACACATCCAGCACACTGACACACACGCCAATGACAAAACGCACACGCACGCACATTCAGGGGACTGAAGCCAGACTCACAGGGGATGGGGCCCTGGAACACACACACGCATCCACATGCACTGCGCAGTCCTCAGTTCCCTCTCCCTCCAAAGCACCCTCCCTTGCCTCACCTGCAACCCCAAAGTCACAGCAGCTCTTCCTCTGTGACCTCGGCCTCTTCCCCACCAATGAAGCTGCTCCAGCATCCCGGGGAAGAGGAAGCCCACCCACACGGAGCAGAGTGCCCCTCGCCCCCGGACACCCTCCCCCAGGCGCAGACGGACTGAGGCCCCCACCCGCAAGTCCCCCGGAGTGCTAAGAGCAAGACCCCGCCACCGCCCTGCAGCTCAGGCACAAGGTCTCCGTCCTCCATCCCTCAGGCCCCCACTGCACAGGTGCCCCACCACACCCTGCCCCAGGTTCCCCCACCCACAGATATACCATCCCCAAGATGCTCCGGCCTTCTCCCCCTGCCACTTGCTCTCCCAGCACCACACCCCCCGCTGCGCTTGTCTGTGCCACTGATGTGGTGAGGGTGTCCCCCCTCTGTCCAACCCACCTTGCCTGTTCCCCATTCTCCTCCCCTGGAGGTAGGCACTGCAGTGGAGTCCACTACCGCCCTGTCTGACTTGGGCACTGCAGTGGCGGACCTGTCCACCCCATCTGCAGGGTCCACTGCAGTTGTGCCGGCACCCACGACATCTGTGTCATGCCCCCAGTTGTGCCGGCACACACCATGTCAGACACCTCCACTGCAGTTGTCAGTGGCTCTCCAGCACCCACCACCCCTTCCCTGACTCCCCTGGTGAGCCCTGATCCTGTCCCTGCGGTGCCTGGCCTGCCCCCGGTTGCCCCTCCTAGTGGATTGTCCCTGGTATTGTGCAGGCATGCGTAGGGTGACATCTGCCAGTGTCACCCTGTTTGAACTTTGACAATGGACTGGCCATTGGCCTTTGCTCTAATTTCTTCTGGACGTCGTTATCAAACAACACATATGCTGAATAAAGCAACTTTCTTTTCTCTAGTGCTCATGCTTCAGATGTACATGTTGTTGGTGCAGCTAACCATGCCCTTGCTGCAGTGATGGTGATATCTGGTCTCATGATTATGAAGTGTTACTGTGCAGGAACCCATGTGGTCCAGGGGGAATGTGTCCTATCATGTGGTGTATCCATGTCATCAATAGCAGCATCTGAGGGTGTCATGTGTTCAGTATTTGGCAATGGGTTTCCTACTTACATTGGCAATTTCATATCTGTGGCTTCCACCCCTGCACATTTGTTGTGCCTGCCATCATTGCATTTGTCTACTTCCTGACCGTGTTGCCATCTCCAGTGGACATGCAGGTTTGGGCATCAATGGGGAGGGACTCATCCGTGTAGTCAGTGCAACATTGCTATACAAGTGTGTTGGATCTGTGCTGATGATTCCGTTGGCACATCCATGACCAGGCTGATGTGATGGGAGCCCTCATTTGGTGCTAATTGTTGATTGTGTGACCAAGTGCTCAGCTGACATGATGGGGCCCTACTGAGGCAACATATGGCACAGCTTTCCTCACACAGGAGTGGAGTCCCCTCATGGCAGTGTGTACACGTGTGACATTGCCTGCGCCCAAGGTGTGTGTTGTATGTGCATGTCTGTGTGTTCACTTCCATTCATCTGCGCATGCTGTGATCCCTAGTGTTGTACCTGTTTGTGATGCTTGCTGACTTGAGCTATGTTCCCCCAAAGTCTTCTCCCTGTGTTCTCTGTGATGTGGGTGCATGGCACCTTACTGGTCATCAGGGTGTCACCCATAGGTGTGTTTGCTGTCAGGGCAGAGTTTGTGTGCTGACGCAGATGGGTCACAGTCAGGTTTCCCTTTGGCACTTGTTGTTTGCCCCTGTCATGTGATTTCCAGTTTGTGTTATCTTTCAGTGATTGTGACACGTTGTGTGTGTGACTGCTGGCACTCCTTAGGGTCCGGGCTGCAATGTTGGTTGTTGTCTATGTGTGTTCTTTGTGGGTGACCTTGGCTTCTTCATTGGTGTGTGACTGTGGCTGGGATCCCATTGGTCGGTGTGGTATTGCCGTCATGTCCATGTACAGCGTAGTGTGCAGTGTGTCAGACATTCAGGAGTCTTGTTGAGTGTCCATGTGTGATGTGTTTCTACACCTTGGTTCCCACCCACCACCCTGGAATAGTCATGGGTGCATGTGCAATGTCACCAGTGCATGTGTACTTCACTGCTGCACATTGTTGGAGGTCGAGGGTGTGGTCTTGAGTGTGTGCAGATGAGAGTTGTTGCCCGGCTAGTCCCCTGCCTCCATGTTGGCCTTGGCTTACTGGCCATGCTGATTGATTTGTGCTTGTGTAGGTGTGATGGTAGTTAGTTGCTCAGGACACCTGACTGTGGTTCACAGTGTGAACGACATTTAGCTTTGTCATCACAGTGGTATTTTTCTTCAGCCCAGGGTCACCACATTGTGGGGGCCCTGGGGGTGGTGCTGTGGTGTGTCTGTGACTTGCTGTGTCAGTTGTTGTTCCTACGTGCCTGTGTGACATGTGCGTTTTGTGCTCCCTCTCACCTGTCAATGCCTGCTTGCCCACATAGGGGATTTGGATCCATGAGTTACCTTAGTGTGGCAGTGTATGCACATCTGTATGATTGGTATTCAGCTCTCCTCATGTGTTGTGTTGTTGCCTGGGGACACTGGCACCCCCACCCCTCACCTGCTGTGTATGATGACAGTGTTGGTCTGCCTGTTTGTGTTTGTGCATCTGCACCACTGCATTGGCATATCTTGGGTGTGCCATTGGCTGTATGTTGTTTGGTGTGTTTCCCCTGCTGTCCCTGGGACTCCTAGGTCATCGGTCAGCACAGTGATCATGGTTTGTGTGTCCCATTGCTGCCATGGTATGGTATCTGTTCACCTCACATCTGCTGTCTCCACAGGGTATCTGCATTTGTGTGCCCATTGGTGCAAATATGTGGTTCTGCATTCTGATGGTCACTTCTGTCATTGTGTCATTGATGACTGTTGACGGTCTCAGCCCCCATGGGTGTTGTTTGTCTGCACATGGCCAAAGGAATGTTTCATTTGCACTGCAGTATTTGGCTCCCCCAATTTATGTTGCAATGGGACACATACACTACTTTGCCACAGATGAGTTTTTGGTTCTGTGACCAGGAATGATCCATGCAGTTTGGCAGTTGCAGCTCTTTCTTTGTCAACAATTACCTTTTGGTCACTGTGATGATGAGGGTGTAGACCCCATTGCCACAATGGTCAAAATGTGCTTCAGCTATGGACCCCACACTTACCTTTTGGTCACTGTGATGATGGGGGTTTAGACCCCATTGCCACAATGGTCAAAATGTGCTTCAGCTATGGACCCCACACTTGCCTTTTGGTCACTGTGATGATGGGGGTTTAGACCCCATTGCCACAATGGTCAAAATGTGCTTCAGCTATGGACCCCACACTTGCCTTTTGGTCACTGTGATGATGGGGGTTTTGACCCCATTGCCACAATGGTCAAAATGTGCTTCAGCTATGGACCCCACACTTGCCTTTTGGTCACTGTGATGATGGGGGTTTAGGCCCCATTGCCACAATGGTCATGGGCTGCTTGCATTGTGGGTGCCACACACATATATGTGTGGCACATGTGCTAGGGGGTCACATTGTATGTTCAATGTCATGTTCGGTGTTGTAGGCATTTGACACAGCCTGCTCACACGCTTGTCATGGTGGTGGGGGGATGTCTTAATCTTGCATTCCCTAGGTTGTGGTGTGCTTGTTGTGTCATGCATTGTCCATCCTATGAGTGGGGGTGGTAGTAGTGGTAGGCATCCAGCCCCCTGGCTAAGGGTGGTAGTAGTGGTAGGCTTCCTGCCCCCTGGCTAAGGGTGGTAGTAGTGGTGGGCATCCTGCCCCCCTGGGTGAGGGTGGTAGTAGTGGTGGGCATCCTGCCCCCTGGCTAAGGGTGGTAGTAGTGGTAGGCATCCTGCCCCCTGGCTAAGGGTGGTAGTAGTGGTAGGCATCCTGCCCCCTGGCTAAGGGTGGTAGTAGTGGTAGGCATCCTGCCCCCTGGCTAAGGGTGGTAGTAGTGGTAGGCATCCTGCCCCCTGGCTAAGGGTGGTAGTAGTGGTAGGCATCCAGCCCCCTGGCTAAGGGTGGTAGTAGTGGTGGGCATCCTGCCCCCCTGGGTGAGGGTGGTAGTAGTGGTGGGCATCCTGCCCCCTGGCTAAGGGTGGTAGTAGTGGTAGGCATCCTGCCCCCTGGCTAAGGGTGGTAGTAGTGGTAGGCATCCTGCCACCCTGGCTAAGGGTGGTAGTAGTGGTAGGCATCCTGCCCCCCGTGGGTGAGGGTGGTAGTAGTGGTAGGCATCCTGCCCCCATGGCTAAGGGTGGTAGTAGTGGTAGGCATCCTGCCCCCCGTGGGTGAGGGTGGTAGTAGTGGTAGGCATCCTGCCCCCATGGCTAAGGGTGGTAGTAGTGGTAGGCATCCTGCCCCCCTGGGTGAGGGTGGTAGTAGTGGTAGGCATCCTGCCCCCTGGCTAAGGGTGGTAGTAGTGGTAGGCATCCTGCCCCCTGGCTAAGGGTGGTAGTAGTGGTGGGCATCCTGCCCCCCTGGGTGAGGGTGGTAGTAGTGGTGGGCATCCTGCCCCCTGGCTAAGGGTGGTAGTAGTGGTGGGCATCCTGCCCCCCTGGGTGAGGGTGGTAGTAGTGGTAGGCATCCTGCCCCCTGGCTAAGGGTGGTAGTAGTGGTAGGCATCCAGCCCCCCTGGCTAAGGGTGGTAGTAGTGGTGGGCATCCTGCCCCCCTGGGTGAGGGTGGTAGTAGTGGTAGGCATCCTGCCCCCATGGCTAAGGGTGGTAGTAGTGGTAGGCATCCTGCCCCCCGTGGGTGAGGGTGGTAGTAGTGGTAGGCATCCTGCCCCCATGGCTAAGGGTGGTAGTAGTGGTAGGCATCCTGCCCCCTGGCTAAGGGTGGTAGTAGTGGTAGGCATCCTGCCCCCTGGCTAAGGGTGGTAGTAGTGGTGGGCATCCTGCCCCCCTGGGTGAGGGTGGTAGTAGTGGTGGGCATCCTGCCCCCTGGCTAAGGGTGGTAGTAGTGGTGGGCATCCTGCCCCCGGGTGAGGGTGGTAGTAGTGGTAGGCATCCTGCCCCCTGGCTAAGGGTGGTAGTAGTGGTAGGCATCCTGCCACCCTGGCTAAGGGTGGTAGTAGTGGTAGGCATCCTGCCCCCTGGCTAAGGGTGGTAGTAGTGGTAGGCATCCTGCCACCCTGGCTAAGGGTGGTAGTAGTGGTAGGCATCCTGCCCCCGTGGGTGAGGGTGGTAGTAGTGGTAGGCATCCTGCCCCCATGGCTAAGGGTGGTAGTAGTGGTAGGCATCCTGCCCCCGTGGGTGAGGGTGGTAGTAGTGGTAGGCATCCTGCCCCCATGGCTAAGGGTGGTAGTAGTGGTAGGCATCCTGCCCCCCTGGGTGAGGGTGGTAGTAGTGGTAGGCATCCTGCCCCCTGGCTAAGGGTGGTAGTAGTGGTAGGCATCCTGCCCCCTGGCTAAGGGTGGTAGTAGTGGTGGGCATCCTGCCCCCCTGGGTGAGGGTGGTAGTAGTGGTGGGCATCCTGCCCCCTGGCTAAGGGTGGTAGTAGTGGTGGGCATCCTGCCCCCTGGGTGAGGGTGGTAGTAGTGGTAGGCATCCTGCCCCCTGGCTAAGGGTGGTAGTAGTGGTAGGCATCCAGCCCCCTGGCTAAGGGTGGTAGTAGTGGTGGGCATCCTGCCCCCCTGGGTTGGGGTGGTGGCGCGCATTCAGGCCCCTGTGTGCATATGTGGCATTGGTGATGGGCATCCCGCCCCTATGGTGCTGCTGTTGCAAGTATATTCAGATTCCCAGTGTATGTGTGTGATGTGTCGTGTACGTGTTGTATGTGTTTTGTGGTTGGTGTCTGACTTACCTTCTGCGCCGTACGCGTCCGTGCCTGTTCCGGTAGTAGATGTAGAATATTGGTATGATCGGGACGAAGGGATTCATGGTTGGTTCGTGTCGTTCGTCCTTCTCGTTGCTTCGCGTCGTCCTCGTCGCTTGGCTTCGTCCTCGTCGCTTCGCTTCGTCCTCGTCGCTTCGCGTCGTCCTCGTCTGTGCTGTGTTCGTCTCGTAGCCGTGGATCGTGTTGTGGCGCGATTCGGAGCTTATGTGCGCCTCTCCCGGATGCTTTGACGTGCCGTGCGTAGCGACGGGTTCGGCGCGTACGGAAGCGCATCGTACTTGTCCGGCCGGACGGGGCTGCATTTTCCCTTCCGTACGACTCGATTCGGCGTTTCCGGATTCGCCTCGGTCGGAGAACAGGACCTGGTTTGGGTGAGTACGGCTCGGCCGGGATTTTTGCTGTTGTGCGCATCGTACTTGCTCGTTCGGTGTGCTGTACGGATCGGTCGGGAAACTGGCTTTCGCATGGCTTTTTCCCGACCGAATAGTATTGGGTGCGCCTCCGACCGAGATCGGAATCGGCCCCTGTGTCTGCAAATCTAGCACTGGGAAGCCTTGTGACATTCTTAGGACAATACAAATCAATTAAATGAATAAAATACAAATGACAAATTGACCAAATGTATTGAAACCGAAGAAGTAATGTGAACATGTCAAACTAATGTGAATAAACAGTAGATAGATTAAAAATATATTTTGTACAGAATAAATTGTTTAAAAAAATAATAAACTAATTGGAATTTCGGTTACACAAACAAAGCAGTGGTTAGCTATTTCTTGAAATGTATGTGATTTACTGGTGCTTCTCGGGTATGATTTTGAAGCATTCAGTGCATCAGGACTCAGACCCTGGAAAACCTATGTTTGTGCCTTGCCTTTTAATGTAGCCTGTTATCCTGGTGGGCGCTTTTGGGGCAGTTTCTGAGGTACCATGGGACCTCGTCTCAGAAAGTCTAGTGCCTTATGTGTATTTTTCTGAATTTCAAACCACGGCCTGCTTTCTGTGCTCTTGTGATTTTTCGAGTTGACACATATTGGGAGTCTAAATTTCAAGTTGTTGGGATTTTTACATTTTTCGGTAGACCCAGCTATTTGTAATGCAGTAGTCTGAGCATCCCAAGACTCCATCTTTAGATAGCTCCTCTCAATGGTTAGAGTGGGGAAGGGGACTTCTTTCTCAGCATGTTCATTTGAAAGCACTTCCTACTGTCTACAGAATTATCGTGAGTCAAGAAGATCTCTGAATTGTACCAATGGCCCCAGACATTACTTTTTAGACTTTCATCTTTCATGGAATTTTGCTATTTGACTCAATTAATGTTCCTCTCTCTATTTCCTAGCACCAGAACAGGTTAGCTCCCTTTATGCACAGGTAGGAGTTCATTTCACGTAGATGTGCTTTAAGAATTGGATTATGTTGGATCAGCACCTGAAAAAACTCTCTGTTCTATGTACGAATTGGATTCTATGTGATGATTTTTAGTTATCTAAGCAAGTGGAACATAGTGGTGCTGCTAGTGTAACCAGCAAGCTCCCCTTACCTTAGCAGATTGTAATATAGATTGCAGTAGTGCAATAATAAACCTAAGCCTGCCAGTGGTTCTGTGTAATGGAAGTGTTGGTGGATGTTTGACTGTTTTAGTTTAGCTTACCTGTAAAATGTATTATAATGACTTTCTAAATATGTACAATTAATTGTTTTAAAACTCAAAATTGATTACTCTTCTATTTCACGTATGTATTGTTATGTCTCGAAGCTGAGAAAGAGCATACAACTGCTTTTCACAAACAGGGAAGATTAAATGCCTCTATAGGGCACGCCTGGCACACCTTTTAGTGGCTTGACATGGGTTGATGAGTAACCAAACAAGGCCTGTTGTGGATGGGAGGCAATAGACACAATTCCTAACCCTTCTAAAAATAATGAGATGTCCAAATAGACAAAGTTCCAAAAGTTAACAATTAACACTTGATTTCTTGGTCTAGACATCCAATTAGGATTTAAGGGTAGGTCCTAAAATAAAGGTCTATTAAAATGGTAATTATCGTGAAGGGTACTAAAAATGTTCAAGAAAACAAAAAGTAGATCTAATCATACATTTGAGTAAAAAAACGATAAAGCATCACCATAAACAGCTCAAATGCAAATGTGATTTTATTTCATCACATAATGGGTATCACAAGAATAAATCAAATAAACAAGGCAATCCATGACCTAACTTTGCATGGTATTGGTGCAGGGGTCGAAACGTCGACAGTTGTGTTATCATTTGTCAAACGGGGGCGACAGAGAATTTGTATCTGTGCCCTCAATATTGTTGTGATACCCATTATGTGATGAAATAAAATCACATTTACATTTGAGCTGTTTATGGTGATGCTTTTTTCCTCAAATGTATGATTAGATCTACTTTTTCCTACGTCTAAGTGCAATTGATTTACCACTGTGACCGTCCTCTCTTGTACCACAGATCTGACAGAAGAGCCCCAATCAGGGCGAAACTGGTATTGAGGTGCTTGTGTTCCGGTTCAGAAGGACCTGGCCTAGCAGTTCGGGCTAAACTGTTCCGATTGGAGCAGGCATCAAGACTGATTTGTATATGGCTGGGTGCAAACTGAGGTGGCATGGTGGGCAAAAGAACAATAGGTTGGAATGCTACCTCGAGCAGTTGCCTGTGGTTAGAGAAATTGCAATCATCCCTCCCTTCACCTTCTGTGTGTTTCATTGTTGCATGTGGTGCCTAAAGGCGACACAGTTGCTTTTGTTGTTCTCCACAGGGTGTTCTCAACCAAAATTACTGCAAACGTTTTTTTCACTTGCTGGTAGTCTCTGTCCTAAAAGTGCAGTGGACGTTTTCAAGAGCAGCTCATGAATACCACAGACAGTATGTGCAGAATGTCCCTACTTCGGCTATATGATGTGCCTGGTTTGTGGCCAGCAAATGCCAGGCCTTCAGCCCAATGCCAGTGATGACCTCACAGCAGCTCATAGTACCACATAGTACAATGCCATCACTCTGCCTCCCGTAGCGCCCGCTCTGCAGAATGTACTATGGAATGTTAATACTGTGAAAGTCCAGTGTCGTGGCCAAACATTTTGTGCAAAAAAGCGCCCTTCTTCTTCATCGGTATACTCCTCGAAACAACTAAACTCCAAATTTGCGTTTGTGAAATGAAAGGAATCAGTTAGATTAAAAAACAAAGTTGCCCTGTTTCTTAAGTTAGATCCTTCCAAAAGTTGTTGCATCTGTATCTGTCCCCAAGTGGTTATGACAACGCTTGTTTCCAGCTCTGAGCTGAACTTGATGCAAATGTCTTGCAATGCTTGGCTCAATGCGAGTAACAGAGGGTGTTTAAGGTTACAGACCACGAGGAAGGAATCCAGTGGAACCACTAAACTTAGGCTCGCCGCCAAAGTTAGTCACGTGACAGGACTCCAGCTATCACCAGAGGACAGTTTTCTGTAAATTCGGTAAACACCACTCAGAGCCAAGAATGTAGGACACGTTTAATTTATGACAGGCAGCGACTGGAGAAGGGCCGCCCGCAACAGGAATGAAATACACGAGATTTATCGTAAGATGAAAGAGATGTAAACTATGCGGCTGTCCGAGGCCCCCGCAGGGGGCCACTAAAGAGGGCAGCCCTCTAGTGCCAGCTGGGCACCCCACACCCCTTAGGGGCAGGGACTCAGGGAGGAGTCCCCCAAGCCTGGTCGCAGCGCGATAGGCGAGAATCACGTCCGGGGCGCGAGGACAGGGGAGGGGCATATAGGCCTCCCCCACCATCTTGTCGTCCTCTTTCGCGCGCCCGGACACGCCGTCTGGTGGGGGACTCCTCCTCGAGTCGAGTCCCGCATTCTCGGCCGTCTTGCGACGTGTGCCACCTGGACCCCGGCCGAGCCTGTGTGCACGGTGAGTGAACCTCCCCAACCCCACTAGTGGGCAGCCCCCAGGCCGGTTTGCGTAGCCCAGCCATTGCCGAGGCTTCTGTGCGCCTGAGGGCGAGGTGGGGGTTGTGGTTGCTCCCGGCACGCCCAGGCCAGCATCCTGGGCGCAGGCCACTCGTACGGGTCATGCGCCCCGGGGCATCGGGGCGAGACAAGGCCTTGTATCTGGTCAGGCTCCCGGGTTTCTGGGGGGCTTGAGAACGGCGTAGGAGGAAGACATGCTTGGGGGGGTTGGAGCGCTGCCGGCGCCGTTTAACCCCGCACCCCCTTCCCCTGTAGCTTGGTGGGGTTTTGCAGACTGCCTTACGGGCCTTCCTCAGGAGCTGCAGATGGTCGCGGGAGTGATGATCACCCCCCCCCCCCAGGTCCCACCACGCGGGCAACCGCCCCTGAGAGATCCCCGTCCCATGGGTTGGCCTTCTGCCCATGGTTTTTCATGCGCTGTAGAGTGCTTGTTGGTATTCGGGGCGAAGGATTGGGGCGGGCAAAAGGGTGGTTTCACTCTCCCGCCGCGCATCCCGGTCGTCCAGCGCCTAGCGGGGAGGTGGTCAGCTCCTCGATCGATTTCCCAGCACGAGACCGGGCCCTCCGCAGGTGGTCCTCGCAATACATGTGGGCCACTGGAGCGAGCCCTCACAAGCTTACTGAGGCTACGAAGCGGGCCGCATCCCCGCCTTATTTTATCTGCCCCCCTGCAGGGCCGGGGCGCAGTCGCTTGTGCGGCCGGGGCACCCATTGTGCGCACCCACCTTTACGGCCGCGCTCAGGGCGGCGCCTGGGCCGGTGTTATGCCCGGGCAGTATAGACCGCACGTCCCGTGGCCAGGCATTCTTTCAAAGGGTAGGCACGCCGTATGGTAACACCTCTCGGAGCAGGACTTGCGTGGTGGGGGCGACAGCAGCGAGCCCTGCGGCGCTCACCCCTTCCCGGTTTACAGGGGGGGGGAGGGGGCTGCGATGGCAGCCCATCCCTGGGCCTCAGCCCACGTGGGCAGGTTCTTGCGAGGTGGAGCAGGCATGGGGGCGGAGCAGGAGGGGGGGGGCAGTGAGCCTCGTTTGGGTCCCTCACCCCTCCGTTCCTTAGTAACCGGCAGCGCTGCTTCAGGGTCGCTGCTTCAGGGTCCCAACGGGGGATTGGGCGGGGCAGCGAGAGTCGCATGGCTCCCCCTCTCGCGGCTTCACTCACTATTCCGTGCCCCAGCAGCACGTTCCAGTTTCTGGGCCTCAGCTCGGCGCGCGCGGAGGGGGGGGGGCGGGCGGACAGCCAGTCTCGTTGCCCCCCTACGCTGCCTCTGCTCGGCTGAGCAATTGCCGAGGCCCGGCTCGCAGGGTTCGGATGTTGCATGTGGGGAGGGCAGCAAGCATCGAGGGCTCCCTCTCCACCCGAGGCGGGTGCCGTCCTGGTGCCCGTTTCCGGGCGTCGGCCCGTGGGCACAGGAGTTATAGAGGAGGCTATAGATTTGGGCTGAGGCGAGCAACAGTGCGTCAGCATCTACGGTCCTCCGCCCCCGCTTTAAGCATGCGGGGCGGCTCGGAAGGAGCAAGCGAGCCAGCAGTCTGTGGGGAAGCGGGGGGATCGCGATGCAGCATCGTCCCGGACAGCGAACCGCCACTTGAAGGGGGACGGTCTCAGGAGTGTGCTTGCTGTCCCTGGTCCGAGGGGCAGGTGACCACCATGGGTCTGCGCCTGCCACCTGCTTATCCCCGTTTTCAGGAGTCCGTGCTGGCTGCCTGCTTTCTATGCCTTCGTGTTTCAGCCGGCTGCGGGAAGCTTGATCCGAGCTTTTCCTCCACGCAGGGGGCTGGCTGCCTTCTCCTTGCCCAAGAGCTACAGATGCAGGCGTGCTCTGTGAGTGCCGCGGAACTGGTCCTACGGCCAGCTGTGCAGACTGCTAGGCCGGCGGAGTCACTGGCGGGATGGGAGGGCCCCGGGATTGTATTCTGTCTCGTGTGACATCTTTGGAATGCAGCGTACATTTCGAAGCATTTGTTTTAATAGGGGCCAGATTGAGCCTGAATATCACAATGCATGTCTTTCTTGCAAAACGGCTGTAAGTTAATTAAAGGCTGTTTCCTTGTGGGTCTGCCTGCAGAGCGGCTAGGGAAACAACCAAAGGTGGTGGGGACGGATGTCTCCTCGAACGGGCCTGGTCTGGTTGCAGCAAGGCAGGAGCCTGAGAATCGCTATGTGTGGCAATAGATTGTAGTTATGTTATGATAACTTAAGGTATCATAAAATTTTTACGGTGTTTAGCGGAAAGGGCACAAGAGCAAGTCGTCCCCTGTTGTAAGGTAACGAGCGCTCATATAAGCGAGCCAAACATCTTGTCACGGCGATGCAAGAGGGAGGGGCGCCCAGGATGTTTTGGGAGCCCTTGGGCTGTTGTGCCCTCCGCCGTTTGCGCAGTGCGCCAACTGAACTGAAAGAATTCGTTGTGCCTGTCACTTGCACTAAATATCATGTGTCATGGGGGATGAGGTATTTGCAGGGTGGCCACAAACTTATCTAACTGATGTTAAATTTTCCAGGCCCGTCTCGAACTAGTGGCAGTATTTACAACAAGTGGGTCTCCAGCACAGAGCCCATGCTATGGTTTGTTGAGTCGCCTTTGTGTAGTTCGATCATTGGAGGCATTTGCGACTGCACTATGGAGCTGTGCCTCATGGCCCATGATCCCAGCTGGCTGGTTCGTGTATGGCATCTGCATTCCCTCTTTTGTGTGCATGGCTTCCGCTTTCGGGCAGTCTAGCGGGGGCCAGTGGTGAGTACTGACCCCGCAGGTTCATTGGTCAAATTCGTGTGGTCTCAGCCAGGGGAACAATTGAGCAGCGTGGTGAGTGCATGCAGCTAATTGTTGTACTGTAAGTATAGCTCTGTGTCTAGTAGAGCAGTGCTTAGCCTCAACCTGTTTAGTAAGTCAAGGAAATACGATCGCAATTTGATCATAATTTCTATTTTGATTCGCATTTTGCAAATTGTTTGCTTTTACACGATTGTTGATGGAGGGGCCAACATATATGGAAATCACCTGTATAATACGAGCACGTAGGATTGTTAGCAATCGCTAACTTCGCTGGGCGCTTTTGCTGTCAGTGTTGACAGATGACCTCTGGTGTATTCTTGTTTATGGCCATTCCGCGCCTTTGAGTGGGCAGGGGATCTTGGCTCAATTTGGCCCATGGGCACGGTTGCCGCGTGCCCTCCATGGCACAGGGGCGGTACTGTTAGGAGAACGGCGGGATGTGGGTCCTTCCTTGTTTTGCATTGCTTGGGCAACAGGGGTTTTGGTGCTCCGCATTGCGGTGGGCATTACATGGAAGTAAGTGTTCGGGGTAACGTGGCGTTCTTTCTCGTTTAACCAGTTTCATGTTTTCATCGTGATTTGTACTGACATTTTGGGCTAACCTGTGTTGGCATGTTGGTGGACTTAGGGTCACGCAACAACTGCAACAGGAAGGGGTCTTCCGATACATTATACATGGTTTAGTATCCAGGCCACGGAGTGGCTGCGTGACACTCTGGTGTTGGAAGGGTCAGCCGGTTGGCAGGCAGTCTAGATCTGGGTTCCTAGTTCGGGCCTGTCCAAGCATGGGTTCAAGTGCCAGATGTCGGCCCTGGGATATTTATCACAGGCCTGCAGAACAGATTGTGGCGAATCTAGTGAATACAGTGGGCTCACTCCGCAGGGTAGTAAGCAAGAGCCCAGCACTTTTCCATGGGGCTGTAGGGTGGCGCAGGCAACTATGTTGTCACAGCCAAAACAACAAAGTTTTCATTAACGCCGCAAGTGCAGGGGCATGGGGGCCTCATGAGAGTAACTAGCCCACTACACCCTTACAATGTACTGTGTAACCCAACTTGAGGGGAGGGGTACTTTACTTGTGCACTTTCAACCATGAAGCCAAGTTTACTTCGCGGGGCTCTGCTCACACTGATGTGGGCCAAGATCACACACAGCATAGGATGAGAGTGAGGGGTCAGTCATATATGGCGATTTATGAGTATTTGCCAGAGGTAGCGAATGTGACCTCACAGACTTGATCAGTGATAATCTCATGGTTCATCTTTTGTCCCAATTGCGGACAGGCTCTGTTTTGCAAAGAACAGTACTTTGTCTCATTCGAGTGCCGCACTTGCCTCTTTCGCAGTATAACAAGGTCAAGTTTGTCTCCAATGCGGGATTGTGCGCCGCCAGTCCGTTTGCAAAAGGGCTGCTGCTTTCTGGTTTCGGCACCTGGCATGCGCGCAGGTGGCCTGTCTGGCTGTTGCGGGAGTGCGGAGGGACTCCGGTGGTCTCTACAGTTCCCTGATAAACTGCTTCTAGTGGTTTCGTCTGGCTACAGCTGGGTTTTACACACATGTCGACATGTTTATTGGCTGTCGCAGCACTTGGCCATCAGTCCGTACCCTCGTACTGGGGATCACCCAGGGAAAAGGGCACTTTAGTGCTTAGTCACCCATGAACGATATGTACAAACTGGCACGCGGTGCTTTGGGGTTTGTGCCACCCGGAGCTGGGGGCGTATGTGGGCACACGCATTGCCCGTGCATTGTGCTTTGGCCGGTTTGTTTAATCTTTTCATAGGGAAGAGATATGCAGGGTACCTAATCGCTCACAGCATGGCACATCAAGGGACGCAAACCGGGTTGTTACCCATTAAATGTTTTATAATATATGCTTGGGGCACCTGCAGCAGTGAGGGATGCTTCCTGAGTGCCTAGGACTTGAGGTTTGGTAGCACTCCCCTCCCCTGGGCTTTCAGCAGAATGGCCACAGGCTAGGGCAGGTCAAAGGGGGATTCCTGCGCGGTGATGGTAGAATGTCACGCACCGTTAAGGGCATGTCACTACTAAAGTCGTCCCAAAGTTTTGGGGTCAAAATGGGTGGAGCAGTAAGACTAAAGGCATTGGGAAGCTTTTAGCATTCCCTCATTTAGTAAGGGCAGCCATCTGTACAGAATTACCAGCGAGTGGGGTAACATTCACCGGTTATTCAGCGCCATCATGTCTCCGCCCACGAGTCCTAGTAGTGCTCCCACCAAGCCGGACGCTATAGAGAAGTTGGAAACATGGCGACTAGCATTGGCACGATCGCCGAACCTCACATGGGCCTTACAAATTCAGTTTCAGCATAGGTACTTGTGGTGAAATCCCGGCATATGGGATTTGGTTGACCACAAAGGAGAGAACTGGTTAACATGTTGGTTATGTCATTGAATTGGACGATATGTACACAGCAACAGGTGGATAGGGCATGGGTGCATGCGGCACATTTGTTAATGGTGCTGGATAATTATTGTTTTCTCTAGGTAACTGGGATCTCGTGCCCAGGTGCTGTCTTTTTGGCCGTCAGTTACCAGCAAAAATGGTGGGAGATTCAATTTTACATTTACTCTGCTGTGTTACGCTAAGTGCAGTTCCTACCGGCAGCTAACGGGGTTGTGCTAACGGAGCTGTAGGACAGTGGCCCATTGGCCTAGTCAGTTATGTAATCCCTGTGAGGTCATGATGAGGCTTGGTAGCACAGGGTAATAGTGGCAGATGAAACTAAGTTTCTCCCGTATGGTCGATACAAAGGGTAATAAAAATAACCTGGTATGGGGTCTCTTCTGTAATGTGCCACTATGGGAGTGCGGTTGGCACATTAAATTTACACTGCCTCTGGGATAAGCCAAAGTCCCTGCCTGGCCACCAAGGGGTGGGCAGGTGTCCGCTAAGTATGTACTCCCTTCTCCTGACTAGAGAGGTGGGCTCGGACATGCTTAGGTGCATACCCTAGCCAACCAGAAACTCCATTTACTACATGGTAGAGAATGCATAGGAGTTGTTTGCAATCCATTCGCATCCGCCCCACAGGGCGAAGGCTTTAGGGCACAAGGTTTGTGGAGGGCTCCTGTTTGGGAGGGTGACTAAAGGGACACAGGTGGTGTGACGGCAAAGCGAGACTGTCAGCTGATGCTGGGTTGGAGGTTCCGTATCACCTACCAGAAGGGTGCCAGGTGGCAAGACCAGTAAATAATGTTTAAGCATGATATAGATGCTGGTCAGGAGAGGTTTGTCAAAGGTATTACACTTATGCCTGGCATTCACAACCCATCCACACCAAGCCTATTGCCCAGGTCCTGGGCCGCATACACACAGCCCGGTACCAGGCACCTGCGGTTGTCAGGCCATGAGTTACTAAATTACAACTGTACAGGGGGCATACTTGCTGACCGGGCAGATGGCTACGGCCTCCAAGGGCTGAACAGTCAGACACCAGTCGCCTCAATCACAAGGAACACGACCAGCATAACTTGAATCTTGGCCTTGAGAAAGCCCTCGGCCGATGGGCCACACGGGCGAAACACGTGTCGACTGTCTTTGTCTTATGCCTGTCTTTGTCTTATGCATGTGAATAAGAATAAACACCAGGCATTTGAAACCTACCAAAGAAATATTGGAAATTATTCCGTTTACTAAACACAATTTAAGAAGGCACAACCCTCCACCCCCTACCAAACCAGTAGCAGTGAGTGTGGTTTGCCCACAGTGCAGTTGTTAGAAGAATTTAAATTCCATGCACAGGTTAGGCTGAACTTGCTACCAGCGGGTCTAGTGTGTGAGCGGGTTAACTGAACAGGTAATTTTCCACCGCTGGGGTTGCCCTGGGGTGGGCAGTGTGAACACCCCTGCCCCCTATCTGGGGGCTCTCGCAGGGAGGGTTCTAGCCTGTCGACTTTTCCTGCAGTTAAGGTCAAATGCCCTGCCCGGTTAGCTATATTAGCCTAACTGGGCAGGGGTGCTGTCAGCTAACACATTGTGCTGCGTCCCCAAGAAAGGGGGAACAAGGTGCCAAGCACAAAAGGCAAGGCGAGCAGTGTGAACCCCCCCTCCTATTCGGGAATATTCTGGGAGGAAGGGCAAAGTAGGACTTAGCCAATCCTTAAAGTTAGGCACCATATGGCAGCCAGTGCGCACTGCATTAATCACACGGATTCTCTAGCTGGTATCCCTAGGGGGTCCACCACGAAGGGAGCTGAGCTGGCGAAATTCCCATAAGAAATAAGGGATGCACGGCAAGGGCAGGAGGGCACCCTGGCTCATCGTCACACACGTCTAGTTATGGACATTCCTGTGCGTCATGAGTTAGAAAGCAAATGGACGGTGCAAAGGTTAAAGTATAATCCTTCTCGCCCGAATAGCCAGAAGTAGGCAGGTGGGTGTGGGAGCGGTCTCCCAACAAGCGGGCAGCTGTCCCTTAAGTGGGGACACAGGTGCGCTAGACACACCGTCCTAGTAGGACGGCAGCTAGGTGAGCTCAGCAAATCCATGGGGCAATGTGAGCCAGGGAATCTGATCTGCCCCGCCCAGAGTTGGCACGGGGCTGAGTTATGTATGTGAAGTAGTGGAACTTTCCCACAGGAGGGTGGATAGTTTTGGCACAAATTCACAGGGCAGAAGGGCCTTTGTGTTGCATTAGACACTAGCTGATCCAGGCTATCGGCAAGGTCTATGGTGATACAGATGGGGTTCATCTATCACCAGGGGGAGGGATCTCTTCCCTAGCTTTGCAGGAGGCCTGGAAATGAGAGGTTGCAGGTAAGAAAGGAGCTTTTGGTGGGGGCTCTGGCGGCGACGGTGGCCACCTCCAGAGCTGTGGCGGAGTTACAGGGCGATCTGGAAGCAGAGGGGTACAGAAGGGTACCTCTGCGCGGCACCATGGTGGGTGCCAGAGCCAAATCCTAGGAGCCTCATGGGAGGTTCCTAGAAAACCGTGTCGGCGCCCCGTTAGTCCTTCGGGCGGTTGTGGGCCTGAACAACCGGGGGTTTGCTATGCTACGCTCCGCCCTGAAAGGGGCGTGAGTAATAAGGAACCATGTGTCACGTGATCCGGGAAGAGGATCACCAGAAGTGGCAGCACAGATGGGGTTCGCCCCAGTGCTGCTTGGCTCATCAGGCGGGCAGGCGGCCCAGACGGTTGCCTGCCCTTGGATCGCCCGTAAGATAACCCACCATATTACATAACGGTGTATGTAATAAACCTGCAGCAATTTTTACCCAAACAAGAAATGTGTTGTGT
This sequence comes from Calotriton arnoldi, assembly GCA_963921515.1. NCBI lineage: Eukaryota > Metazoa > Chordata > Amphibia > Caudata > Salamandridae > Calotriton > Calotriton arnoldi. Next base: position 1,880,451 of record CAWUFW010002169.1, read on the forward strand.
GATTATTTATGAGCATGCATGTTATGTTGGAGGGGTGGGGTAGGTTGCCAATGCTGGTACTATGCGGCTGTCCGAGGCCCCCGCAGGCGGCCACTAAAGAGGGCAGCCCTCTAGTGCCAGCTGGGCACCCCACACCCCTTAGGGGCAGGGACTCAGGGAGGAGTCCCCCAAGCCTGGTCGCAGCGCGATAGGCGAGAATCACGTCCGGGGCGCGAGGACAGGGGAGGGGTATATAGGCTTCCCCCACCATCTTGTCGTCCTCTTTCGCGCGCCCGGACACGCCGTCTCCCACCCTACCGCTTACCCGGCGTGGTTCGTGGCAGGCAGGAGGCAGAGAATGTTGTAATGTTGTCTTTTTCGTTGCAGGCGGAGTTACAGGGCGATCTGGAAGCAGAGGGGTACAGAAGGGTACCTCTGCGCGGCACCATGGTGGGTGCCAGAGCCAAATCCTAGGAGCCTCATGGGAGGTTCCTAGAAAACCGTGTCGGCGCCCCGTTAGTCCTTCGGGCGGTTGTGGGCCTGAACAACCGGGGGTTTGCTATGCTACGCTCCGCCCTGAAAGGGGCGTGAGTAATAAGGAACCATGTGTCACGTGATCCGGGAAGAGGATCACCAGAAGTGGCAGCACAGATGGGGTTCGCCCCAGTGCTGCTTGGCTCATCAGGCGGGCAGGCGGCCCAGACGGTTGCCTGCCCTTGGATCGCCCGTAAGATAACCCACCATATTACATAACGGTGTATGTAATAAACCTGCAGCAATTTTTACCCAAACAAGAAATGTGTTGTGTGATTATTTATGAGCATGCATGTTATGTTGGAGGGGTGGGGTAGGTTGCCAATGCTGGTACTATGAGGTGCTGCAGAGAATGCGTAGGCAAGATCTGCACTGCAGTGGCGGAGAAATGCTGACTCGGAGCCCTAATTTGGGCGAACACCCTCTTCCAGGTCATTACGGACACTGTTTCCAGTCCTGGTCTTTTGTTTGATATCCTAGGGCATTCTGGGTGTTGTATTCTTCCTTTTCTCCGATGTAAGTAATTAGACTAACACTGTGAGAATAGAGACTGTCTCACATTCTGTGACTACTGTCTTATCACAAGTAAATAGGAAATGTCAAATAAAGATATAATATTTTTGATCAGGTCTGCATTTGCTGAACTAATCAAAGCAGAAGGACCAAACAGCAAAATGATTAACTTTCAAATTGCATAATGCAGGCCACACCTGAAATAAGTGATTTGTGGGTGAAAAGTTCAGGGCCGGAGACACTGTAGACTTTGAGTGAAGTGGTCGTGCTTGCACCCACGCAAGCAAGGGCAATTGACACCACTTCCTGCTTTTGCTGCAAAACCAGGTATAATTAGGGTGCAATTGGTCACTCAGCCCCCTAGACCACAGTGCCACTGCACCTGCTGCACTATTGATAACTATGCCCCTGAAGATGTGACAAAGAGCCTATGTACGGGGATATGAACTTCCCGGAAATATCAAGTCAACTTGGTGGCAGCCAAGTAGGATTCTGTGTGACTAACTCCTGCAGTGAATGGGCTTACTACTAGAAGGAGTGTGCCAGCTGAAAAAACCTTATTTTTGATGTCTTTATTCATTTTGTACGGCAATACACTTGCTTAAACTCATAATAACAGCAACCTAAAATATCATGTCTGGGCAGAAAAAAAGGAGGATGCAAAGGGGTGCAATTTTCACAGACTACTGTTAGCATAGGTGGTACCTTGAGAACGACATAATTAAGATGGAATAAAGTCAGAGTATGTCACACCATTTGGGATCCTTCTTGAGGAAGTCAGTTTCATTGAGATTGCCGGGCAGCCTCTTCATCATCAGAGGAACTAAAGCATGCATCCAATTGTGCCAGGATGCTCCAGCAATCCTCCCAAACATCCTGAGGTCTCTATATCGGGTGTTCCAGATCCCATAGCAATCATCCCTTTCACTACCAAAGACCACACTTCTGACCCAGGATAGATATATATATATATATATATATATATATATATATATATATGAAATAACATGGGGAAAACGCGTTTTGGGACCCCCCTTTTTTCTCGGCCCCCACTTGACGATTCACCCCAAAACGTTCAGGATAGGAGCTGACCGGAGCGCCCCACTAGTTTTGAAAATTTCGCGAAGATTCGTCATCCGGTGCCAAAGTTATTGGGAAAAGAAAAACGCTTTTCCTATGGAAACTAGGTCCTAACTATAACTATCTACTGCCAGTAGATAATATATATATATATATATATATATATATATATATATATATATATATATATATTTGTGCCAAACAAATCCTTTGTTTTGTACCCGGAGCATGTGTCCCACTGACTGTTCTTTTAGGTCAGCACTTGGTGTTTTTATGTAACCGGTTTCCGCTGATACCGGCTAAGGACACGCCCTCTCGGTCTGGTGCACCGCGAAATCAGCAAATTTTGGTGCAGTACGAGGAGTACATCGCGGTGCCCCCCCAAGCTGAGTCATTTCTATTATGAGATTATTTGTGCGAGGGGAGAGAGGAGGCGGCATTGTGCTGCCTGATAAGGGTACAAACAAGGTATTGGCGGGACCATCATCTCCAGGACTCCTGCGGTGGAGTGCAGTTCAGCGCCAAGAATTTGGGGGCATGATTGTTGCTCGGAGTTCCCCATCACTGTATGAGGACCCACGCAAGGACTGCAAATACCATCATGCAGTGGGCTTGGTGTTTTCAGCGCAATCCACACACCTGCCAGTGGGAGGAGGAGTCGAGAGACTACTTGAATAGGAGTGGTCTCTGAAGCCCACGAGAATCTAACAGCCTGTGGGACAGGCACTGATGACGGCCATTCCGGCCAGAAACGCGTCTGCCTTAGCGTTTCACGGACTGCAGGGAAGCGCTCTATTTGTGCCAAATAAATCCTTTGTTTTGTACCCGGAGCATGTGTCCCGCTGACTTTTCTTTTAGGTCAGCACTTGGTGTTTTTATGTAACCGGTTTCCGCTGATACCGGCTTGGGACACGCCCTCTCGGTCTGGTGCACCGCGAAATCAGCAAATTTTGGTGCAGTACGAGGAGTACATCGCGGTGCCCCCCCAAGCTGAGTCATTTCTATTATGAGATTATTTGTGCAAGGGGAGAGAGGAGGCGGCATTGTGCTGCCTGATAAGGGTACAAACAAGGTATTGGTGGGACCATCATCTCCAGGACTCCTGCGGTGGAGTGCAGTTCAGCGCCAAGAATTTGGGGGCATGATTGTTGCTCGGAGTTCCCCATCACTGTATGAGGACCCACGAAAGGACTGCAAATACCATCATGCAGTGGGCTTTGTGTTTTCAGCGCAATCCACACACCTGCCAGTGGGAGGAGGAGTCGAGAGACTACTTGAATAGGAGTGGTCTCTGAAGCCCACGAGAATCTAACAGCCTGTGGGACAGGCACTGATGACGGCCATTCCGGCCAGAAACGCGTCTGCCTTAGCGTTTCACGGACTGCAGGGAAGCGCTCTATTTGTGCCAAATAAATCCTTTGTTTTGTACCCGGAGCATGTGTCCCGCTGACTTTTCTTTTAGGTCAGCACTTGGTGTATATATACATACATATATATATACATACATATATATATGTGTATATATATATATGTATCCCAAAGTTTGCCCCTGAGCTTGAAGACGCAACTCCACAGGGGAACAGGTAAAACCTTTTATTAATCAAAACCGGCTCACTTTCCCAACTGGTTCGCCGTCCCTTACGCGTTTCGAGCCGGTTTTGATTAATAAAAGGTTTTACCTGTTCCCCTGTGGAGTTGCGTCTTCAAGCTCAGGGGCAAACTTTGGGATATGTTGTTACACGGCGGCCTCGGCCGTGGAAGATTGCACCGCCTGGCTAATTGAAACAGGTCTGTGTGGTTGTTTGAAAAACGGCAGCCAGTTTCCAGCATGGAGGAATCACTATTGAAAACCGGAGCATTTTCCTGAAGCCCACCGGAGGGCTTTCAACATTGTCAAGTAAAATTGGGGGTTTTAAATAATGACAATTACACGGACTCCACCGAGGGAGGTAATTTTGGACTACAATACCCAGCATACCACGCACTGGAGGGTGGCTGCATTTAAAAGGGAAAATGACATTGTAGTCTGTTCCGTGTTTCTGCCTTTCTCCTTTCCCTATGATTAAGATGCAGGAGCATCGAAACGCGTAAGGGACGGCGAACCAGTTGGGAAAGTGAGCCGGTTTTGATTAATAAAAGGTTTTACCTGTTCCCCTGTGGAGTTGCGTCTTCAAGCTCAGGGGCAAACTTTGGGATATGTTGTTACACGGCGGCCTCGGCCGTGGAAGATTGCACCGCCTGGCTAATTGAAACAGGTCTGTGTGGTTGTTTGAAAAACGGCAGCCAGTTTCCAGCATGGAGGAATCACTATTGAAAACCGGAGCATTTTCCTGAAGCCCACCGGAGGGCTTTCAACATTGTCAAGTAAAATTGGGGGTTTTAAATAATGACAATTACACGGACTCCACCGAGGGAGGTAATTTTGGACTACAATACCCAGCATACCACGCACTGGAGGGTGGCTGCATTTAAAAGGGAAAATGACATTGTAGTCTGTTTTGTGTTTCTGCCTTTCCCCTTTCCCTATGATTAAGATGCAGGAGCATCGAAACGCGTAAGGGACGGCGAACCAGTTGGGAAAGTGAGCCGGTTTTGATTAATAAAAGGTTTTACCTGTTCCCCTGTGGAGTTGCGTCTTCAAGCTCAGGGGAAAACTTTGGGATATATATATATATATATATGTGTATATATTCACTGAAAAAATCGTAGGTTACGTTATAGTTAGAAATTAGCATTTAAAAAACCTTAGAAATTCACTGAAAAATCCACCGGTTTCAGGGACGTTATAGTTAGTTGGACATTTCACTCGTACAAAACCAGAGAAATGTGGCCGTTATAGTTAGTTGAGCTAACTATAACTCGCGCCCCCGCAATGCACTGCTGATGACGTCACATATTACATCATTCATGACATGGTCAGTGACATCACAGGTCCCTGAAACCTGTGTTTTTTTCAGTGAATTTCTAAGGTTTTTTAAATGCTCATTTCTAACTATAACGTCCCTGAAACCTATGGTTTTTTCAGTGAATTTCTAAGGTTTTTTAAATGCTAATTTCTAACTATAACGTCCCTGAAACCTATGGTTTTTTCAGTGAATTTCTAAGGTTTTTTAAATGCTAATTTCTAACTATGCCTACAGAGGTAGGACATGTGCAGAAAGAGGAAGAAAGGGGCAGAAAGAAGCAAGAGAAATGCAGAAAGAGGCAACAGAAGTCCAGAAAGAGGAAGAAAGGTGCAGAAAGAAGCAAGAGATATGCAGAAAGAACCAACAGAGGTGCAGAAAGAGGCCTTCTTGCAAAGTCATCCTGTGCCCTGGGCACCCCCCAACTTTTTGCTGACTGGTACTGGTGGTAACTGACTCTGACTGATCCTGGGCTCTGCCTAACCAGGCCCGGAGCCAGTGCTAGGCTGAAAGACACTTAGAATACAGTGAAAAGACCTACATACACTAGGGTACACTATGGGTTGGAGTACCCCTGTGATTGGCATGACCTCCCCTGTAAGGCCCTAGTACATAATAGGGCTGGGGTATTACAACTACCTCTAAGTCCCTACCATATAATAGGGCATGGCAATTTAGAGGCCAGCAGCCCTTTTCTGCACTTGCATGTGTGCACTGCTGAGCCTGAGGTCAGTTTAAAAGCATCCCTGTGTGTGCAGAAAGAGGCAAGAGAGGTGCAGAAAGAAGCAAGAGAGGTGCAGAAAGAAACAAGAGAAGTACAGAAAGAAGCAACAGAGGTGCAGAAAGAGGGAAGAGGGGTGCAGAAAGAGGCAAGAGAAGTGCAGAAAGAAGCAACAGAGGTGCAGAAAGAGGCAATAAAAGTGCAGAAACAGGCAAAAGAGGTGCACAAAGAGGGAACAGGGGTGCACACAGAGGCAAGAGAGGTACAGAAAGAACCAACAGAGGTGCAGAAAGAGGCAAGAGGGGTGCAGAAAGAGGCAAGAGAAGTACAGAAAAAAGCAAAAGAGGTGCAGAAAGAGGCAAGAGGGGTGCGGAAAGAGGCAAGAGAGGAGCAGAAAGAGGCAAGAGAGGTGCGCACAGAGGCACGGGGGTGCAGAAATTTGCAAGAGAGGTGCAGACAGAAGCAAGAGAAGTGCAGAAAGAAGCAACAGAGGTGCAGAAAGAGGCAAGAGGGGTGCAGAAAGAAGCAAGAGAAGTGTAGAAAGAAGCAACAGAGGTGCAGAAAGAAGCAAGAGGGGTGCAGAAAGAAACAAGAGACGTGCATAAAGAAGGAACAGAGGTGCAGAAAGAGGTAAGACGGGTGCAGACAGAGGCAAGAGAGGTGCAGAAAGAGGGAAGAGGGGTGCAGAAAGTGGCAAGAGGTATGCAGAATGAGGCAACAGAGGTGCAGAAAGATGCAAGAGAGGTGCAGAAACAAGCAAGAGAAGTGCAGAAAGAGGCAAGAGAATTGCTGAAAGAAGCAACAGAGGTGTAGAAAGAAGCAAGAGAAGTGCAGAAAGAGGCAAGTGAGGTGCAGAAAGAGACAAGAGAGGTGCAGAAAATGACAAGAGAACTGCAGAAAGAGGCAAGAGGGATGCAAAAAAGGAAAGAAGGGTGCAGAAAGAAACAAAAGAAGTGAAGAAAGAAGGAACAGAGGTGCAAAAAGAGGGAAGAGGGGTGCAGAAAGAGGCACGAGGGGTGCAGAAAGAAGCAAGAGATGTGCAGAAAGAGACAAAAGAAGTGCAGAAAAAAGGAACAGAGGTGCAGTAAGAGGCAACAGGGGTGCAAAAAGAGGCAACAGGGGTGGAGAAAGAGGCAAGAGATATGCAGAAACAGGCAAAAGAGGTGCACAAAGAGGGAACAGGGGTGCACACAGAGGCTAGAGAATTACAGAAAGAACCAACAGAGGTGCAGAAAGAGGCAAGAGGGGTGCAGAAAGAGGCAATAGAAGTGCAGAAAAAAGCAAAAGAGGTGCAGAAAGAGGCAAGAGGGGTGCAGAAAGAGGCAAGAGAGGAGCAGAAAGAGGCAAGAGAGGTGCACACAGAGGCACGGGGGTGCAGAAATTTGCAAGAGAGGTGCAGACAGAAGCAAGAGAAGTGCAGAAAAATGCAACAGAGGTGCAGAAAGAGGCAAGAGGGGTGCAGAAAGAAACAAGAAAAGTGCAGAAAGAAGGAACAGAGGTGCAGAAAGAGGTAAGACGGGTGCAGACAGAGGCAAGAGAGGTGCAGAAAGAGGGAAGAGGGGTGCAGAAAGAGGCAAGAGGGGTGCAGAAAGAGGCAACAGAGGTGCAGAAAGATATAAGAGAGGTGCAGAAACAAGCAAGAGAAGTGCAGAAAGAGGCAAGAGAATTGCTGAAAGAAGCAACAGAGGTGTAGAAAGAAGCAAGAGAAGTGCAGAAAGAGGCAAGTGAGGTGCAGAAAGAGGCAAGAGATGTGCAGAAATTTGCAAGAGAGGTGCAGAAAGAAGCAAGAGAAGTGCAGAAAGAAGCAACAGAGGTGCAGAAAGAGGCAAGAGGGGTGCAGAAAGAAACAAGAGAAGTGCATAAAGAAGGAACAGAGGTGCAGAAAGAGGTAAGACGGGTGCAGACAGAGGCAAGAGAGGTGCAGAAAGAGGGAAGAGGGGTGCAGAAAGTGGCAAGAGGTATGCAGAATGAGGCAACAGAGGTGCAGAAAGACGCAAGAGAGGTGCAGAAACAAGCAAGAGAAGTGCAGAAAGAGTCAAGAGAATTGCTGAAAGAAGCAACAGAGGTGTAGAAAGAAGCAAGAGAAGTGCAGAAAGAGGCAAGTGAGGTGCAGAAAGAGGCAAGAGAGGTGCAGAAAATGACAAGAGAACTGCAGAAAGAGGCAAGAGGGATGCAAAAAAGGAAAGAAGGGTGCAGAAAGAAACAAAAGAAGTGCAGAAAGAAGGAACAGAGGTGCAAAAAGAGGGAAGAGGGGTGCAGAAAGAAGCAAGAGATGTGCAGAAAGAAACAAAAGAAGTGCAGAAAAAAGGAACAGAGGTGCAGAAAGAGGCAACAGGGGTGCAAAAAGAGGCAACAGGGGTGCAGAAAGAGGGAAGGGGGTGGAGAAAGAGGCAAGGGGGCATAGAAAGAAGCAAGAGAGCTATAGAAAGAAACAAAAGAAGTGCAGAAAGAAGGAACAGAGGTGCAGAGAGAGGCAAGAAAGGTGCAGAAAGAGGGAAAAGGGGTACAGAAAGAGGCACGAGGGGTACAGAAAGAAGCAAGAGAAGTGGCGAATCGAAACTTGAGAAAGGCCCTAAATGCACGACCCAGGGTAAGGCTTGAGATTCCTCAGGCATGCAGTGTGTATAAAATTGCGCTCTTACATAGGAAGAGGAAACTATATAAATGGGACTGAGAGCTTCTCGAAAACACATCCCTGGGGAAGGACAGTAAATTCTTTTTAGGGAATTAGTAAAACAAATTACTTTAAGGAACGCCCCTATTATTCCTCTCTTGCAAAATAATATCTTAACCTCTGATTGGGTCACTCACTTTGTCTCTAATTACCATATTGAGGAAGATATGAGTATGCTAACATTTCTGTGCAATAGTTTACAGAACTCCTCTCCCCTTCTACTATCCTTGCAGGAAGTGGAATTGGCCATTCAACACTGTAAGGGTGGGAAAGCGCCAGACCCAGATGGGGTACCAATAGACTTACTGAAATCTATGCCTAAGATATGGGGTCCCATCATTACCAACACATTCAACTCCTGCCTAACATCTAATATCCCTCGCTCTTGGTCCACTGCAACGGTTGTGACAATATTAAAAAAGGGAAAATGCATGTCCCCCAAGTGCTATCGCCCCATTTCGCTTATCGTTAGCATGATTAAAATTATTAGCAGAGTAATTTACGACCATTTAGTCAAATGGGCAGCTGATAAGGACATCCTCTCCCCCTTTCAATTTGGTTTCCATCCAAATTTAGGTACGAACGAACAGTGTCTGAACCTGGCCTTGACAATTTCCAAGTACATTAATCGCAGACGGTCTCCTATTTATCTCGCCTTCATGGATCTGTCCACTGTACTTGATTCAGTGAACAGAACCAAATTATGGTTAATGTTGCTGGATCAAGGAGTGGATCTCCCACTGGTGAACTTTTTGTATTTATTACACACAGATCTCTCAGCTAGATTACGTTTAAATTATTTTGGCGAGCTCTCATCTGACTTCCCACTGAAGAGAGGAGAGCGGCAGGGGTGCATACTGGCACCGCTACTATTTATTATATATAAATGGTCTTCCCATCTAGATATACCTAAAATCGCAGGCACTCTGGTTCCTGTGTTAATTTACGCGGATGACGCGGTGCTGCTAGCCCTTACTCCGAACGCATTGAGACATCAGGCGGACCGTTTTGCCTCTTTTATGCAAAATCTTGACATAAAAACTGACTACTCCAAGTCTCATATTATGTCATGCGGACCCAGTAAATCAAGGCTAACCAAAATCAGTATCAATGGGCAAGCATTAACGAGTGTTGATTATTTTTGTTATCTAGGTTTAATATTAAACTCCTCAGGATCTTGGAATCCCCACGTCACTCATGCTAGTCTCAAACTTAGTAGAACTGCAGGGACAGTTTGTAACATTATTAGACCACGTTTTAGAGGGACCATTTTACCACCATTGTAGGTATATAATTTGCAGTGTATCAGTGCAGCTACTTATGGTGCAGGAGTGTGGGGTTTTAACAAATGCTGTTCCTTACAGGCAGAGGAAAATCATAACCTCCTGCGGTTGTTGAGGTTATTAGGTACCACCTCTAGTCTCATCATTCACTCTGAGCTAAACCAGGGCTTTATTTCTGATAAGGTATGTTTGGCGCCACTCTTATTATGGGTTAGCGTCTGGACGAACCCAGCAGCAAAGTTATGTAGGGATCAGTGGCATGACGAAACTTAAGGGGGCCCCCCTGCAAGGTACATGGAGGGGCCCCTGCTCCGGATTTAATGAGGAGCCTTAGGCCAGAGTACTGTTTAGATTTATCTTCTTGGTTTACTGAACCTAGCAGTATTTCCAAAATTGACAAGATATAGGTGAAAGCATTATTTCTGGACTACTGTGTACACACAAGAATGGAAAATGAGCTAGCAAAACCCTCAGTTTTGAACTATTACAGATCTCTAGTCACAGGCGAACCCCCTATCTATTTATCTTTAGATCTTACACGATGGGAGCGATCACTTTTTTTAACTTCAGAGCGGGGTCAATTTATTGGTCCCTGTTTTTTAAAAGCTCCTTAGACACAGAGGGAAACACAGTAGCTACTTGCCCCTGTGATAATCAATCTTCACAAACACTTTTGCACTTTATATTCTTTTGCAAGTTGCACAGTCTAGCACTCTAGCACTTTCTGAAACCTTTGTTACGCAAGTTAGGATTCCAATGGTGTAGAGTAGCCTTGCTTCACTTACAGTTTTTTAGTTGGCCTGAAACTTCTTACCATGTCTGTGCCTTTTTGAAAGCAGCCATCTGGGCTACAAAAATGATGCTAGTTTAGCTTGCACTCTGATCTTTGCATGTTCTTATACTTTTTAGTGTATCTTTTTAAATGTATGCTTGCTGTGGTTTTTAGGAAGACTCCAATATACATTTGTTTACACGGGAGAAGAGTGACTCTCTGTGTTAGCTCTTTTCTCTTTTTGTATCTTCGCTCACGTTTAGGTTGTCATGACTTGTACTGAGCCCGCTTCTACAGGTGGAGCTACATTGAGGTGCTAGTAGGAGCACATAGCGGACCCTATATGAGGTTTTTGTTCTCCTTCTCTGAACGTGACTTGTATCTCTGTTCTTTTATAAATTTGGCTATTGATTGAAATGTGGAGGCTCATAGCATGTAAATGCTTATATTATTTTTTATCCATTTTAACCACATGTAAAATTGTTTTAAAATTCCTTGAGAGCACATGGATTTGTATTGTATTTTATTAACTTTTATGGTCTATCCTTAAACAGACCGAATAAACATTTGAAGTGAATTGAGTCAAGGGAGGTGATCAGAGTCATGTTAAAGATCCCTCTAATGATTACCCACTCAACTGCACTATCAAAGCAAAGTTGATCAACCATATTGAAGAATCAAGGGGCCCTTTGAGTTCGGTCCCTAAACACAACAGAGGCTTTCTGGTGCAGACTCCTATGCCCAAGACTATCTTAAGCTCCCTTCTATACTGCTGAAACACTCTGATATTAAAGAAGAAGGAATGTCAAGAACCACCTTTAGTCCTCCTTCTTCAAGAAAAAGAACCTGGCTTGTAGATGGAGTTTCAGTACAAACAAGAGGGGACTAAGAGGAAGTTGTCAAAGGGGAGCCATGGTACATCCTTCTGATTCTCAAGTTGCTTAAACGAAGAGTAACTCAGTTATTACTATTGGATCGTTTTTTCAAATCCCTTTCAGGTTATTTATGACATATCCTGTATGGTTTTCACAAACCATCTTATTAGACAGGAAAATCCCTTTCTAATGATGCTAGTTACTCACCCACACTGTTTTTGCATGCTCCATCGTCGAGTATGCTCCTAACTGTGGACAATGAATCATCCAGAGTGAGCCTCTAGCAGTATGGCCAAGTGTATTTTACAAGTCAACTGTTGTTTGGAATCTACTTTCAAAGGTGAGAATAGTGATCTACTAGTGGTATCAATTAGCATAATGTGTTTTAATATCACTACAGCCGTTCTGCCTGAGACTATAACAAATGGAGTAAAGATTGTGTACCACCTGAGGTGTCAGTTGGCATAGAATTGTGTTTCAGTAGTGTAGGAAGCTGGCACTTTATGTGATATACCACTAAGTGGCTATATTGTGTAAAGAGTCCAGTGATTCCCCCAGAAGTGTACAGGGCTCAATGTAAACCCAAAGTGCTCTTTTTATGGTAGTGTGGTCGGGCAGCCTTAGGCCTAACACAGAGGACTGTAAAACATTTGTTATACTCACAGTGACTAATAAAAGACACACGACTCAAAAAGGAGATCCACATAAATTTTATTTAAAAAATGCTGCTTTCAATATTTATTTTAAGACCAAGATGTACGCTGAAAGATGAGTACGCTTGTGAATAAAAATGCTTTTCACTTTAAAAAGTGGACACTGTTTTTTCAGCTCAGCACTGTTAACCTATGAGAGGAAAACAAGAATGCAGTTTTGAAGGTAAGTACACGACTTACAGATCCAGTCTTCAGGAGTTTCAGGTCAACACCAGGTAAGGTTCAAATTAGTACCAAGAGTGCACGAGCGGCACAGGGGCGGCCGGGTGCAGAGGTCAAATTTGGGGTTGGGCGCCCAATGTTAACAAATGGAGACTGGGGGTGATCGAATTTGCGCTGATCACAAGTAAGTAAAGCGGCGTCAGGAGTCAATCTCCGAGAGTTAAGGTAAGCACAAGGGGGGCCACAAGACAACACCAAACTTACACCCTCAGCGGCACAGGGGCGGCCGGGTGCAAAGTGCCAACACAGCATCGGGCTCCCAATGCAAATCAATGGGGGAGATCGGTTTTGGAGAAAGGCTGCAGGCACCGTGCCAAGAGGCTGAACAATGAAAACCCATAGCTGCTCAGGTAAGTTCTGATGCTAGGGCTTGTAGGAACACCATTGGTCAAGCTACCCAAGGCCCAGGGGCTTCAGGTGCAAGGGTGTCCTTTGGCGTCGGGAACAGCTTACCAGGCAGGTCGCGGTCAGAGGGAGTCTTTGGACTGAGGCTGCAGACGTCAAAGTAGAGTCCAGCAGGGGTCAACCCATGGCGGACTCTGGCTCAGAATCACTGGGGAACCTCCACAGGACCGGTGGGCCACTTGAACTCGGGCTATATGTGTCGGGTGCAGAGGTGGATCCGGAGATAGTTTCACGGTTCCTCAGGGCAGAGCTCTTTGGTTTTAAAGTTGGTTTCTTGTTGGACAGGTCTGCTGTCCATGGGAGTTTCTTGATTTTTATAGAAGGAAGGCAGTCCACCCAGGGTTTAGGAGGTCGCTGGGCATGCAGGACGAGTCATCTTATGTAGCAAGGGTGAAAGGCAGCAGACAGGCCGGCAGAGCTGGCGCCAATTCAGTCATTGGTCCTTTTTCTTTCTTGCTGGGGCGGCCCTTCAGCATCCAGGCTTTGTAGGTCATTAGGAATCTGATTTCAGGGTCTAGGGGTGCCACCTAAATATTAGAGTTAGTGGCATTACAGGTGAGTGACAGCTAGGGTCCAATGAGTTCCTTACCATGGGTATCTACACCCTCTATTTAGCCACCCTCCTGTGGTAGGGGGGCATAGCCCTAGCCCTGATTTGATAAGCCCCACCATCTTCCAGATGGTGGGCACTGAAAAATGTGCTTCACTTCGCCTCCAGCACCTGAGTGGTGGGCACACCTCCTTTTTTCACTACGTTTTCCCGCCAGTTCTCCAGCCAAAAGTGGGGGTTTGACCCAGGGGCTGCCATCTGCTGCTAGCAGCAGAGGCTGGGATCACATTACAAAGGTGACAAGGCCTTCAAAGCTTTCCTCTCGAGCTCTGCGCTCATCCTGGGGGAGGAGGTGTGACACCTCCACCCAGGATAGGCATTGTTTCTGGCCTCAGAGAGCAGGGGCTCTCGACCCAAGGGTCTAGAAACATGTCTGGTGATGGTAGGCTGCCTAAAGCCAGTCAGAGACCACACCAGGGTTGGTAGGTTTTCAGGGGGCACTTCTGAGTACATGTTTTAATAAATCCAACACTGGCATCAATGTGGGGGTTATTAAGAGAAGTTGTTTGGTGCCAAACACTCCTGGGCTCAGTGAAGTCATCATGGTGCAGGGAAACTTTAGTTGTCGAGTTTCCAGCCCATGTACTTTCTATGGCTTCAATGGCACTTACAATATTAAAAATAGACTTAAATATTGTAGAGGCATATCTGCTCATGAAGATATGCCCACACCTGAGGTATAGTGCACCCTGCCTTAGGGCTTGTAAGGCCTGCTAGGGGGGTGACTTACCTAACCTTAGGCAGTGCTGTTTTGACATGGCACACAGGCAGTGTGCTATGTCAACTTTGTCGTTTTTGTCTGCACCAAGGCATGCAGGCTACAGTGGCAGTTAGAATGGCCTTTTTGAGGGGTCCCTAGGGGACCCTCTTCAGTCCCAATGCCCTAGGTACCAGAGGTACCATTTACTAAGGACTTACAGGGGGATCTGAAGTGGTGCCAATCATGGTACAGTTTTAGGGAAGGAGCTTTGACACAGGGAACCTGGTTGGCAGAGACCCTGTGCACTTTCAATCGAAACCACATCATGCTCCAGGCAAAAAGTGGGGAGCTAACCATGTCAAAAGAGACACATTCTCACAAGTATCATTATATCACCTCTGCCTAGAGGTATAGTAGTTTTCCAAAGCCCTCGTCCCTCAGAGAGGGCCTTTAACATCCGTTGAAGCCCTCAGCAGTGGGCTATAATGTTATATTGTAGTTTTTCCATCACAAGATTAAAAATTAAGGAGACATATGGTGGTTATTAGGACCTTACAATGTCTTAAAAGGTTGCTATGTTTTAGCCTAAAAGTCAGTCTCTCTCTCTTTATCTCTCGTGCATATAGTGTAATTGTATGACTCGGATGTGGGTTTTTATACATGGATTACAGAATCAAATGTATTATAGTCATCTCAACTATGGTACCAGAAAAAAACTGCTTCTACACAGCAGCATGGCAGTCTGTTGAAGATAACTCTTAAAGAAAGAGAAGAAGGAGATGGGGTTTCCAAGGGAACTATTTAAAAATAGAAAACTATATTTAAACAATCTATTGCTTGAGGGAAATTTAGTTTATATGTAAATAAAACATAATGAGCATAGTGGTGTAATGGAGGAACATTTATTATAGTACATTATTCGCAGTTCTAGGCAGCCACCATGGACACTCTCAGCGACGGAGGGACAGGACTTCATCTCATAGCAGACACAAGCTTCAAAGGTTATTTGAGGTAAAAGAAGGTCTCAAGAGCAGTGATGTGGCACCATCTGGATCTAACTCTGCCTCAGGTAGGAAGAAGGGCACTCCAGTTGCATCATGCTCTTCTACTGTGAGCTGCAGGCAAGTGGGTGATATGGAGACAGATGCACAGTAAAGGGTGAGTTGACCAGTCGGGGCAGACCAATGAGAGACTGAAGCATGAGGCTGCAAGAGGCACTCTCACTGACTTAGGCAGAAGATCCACCAACATCCTATCAAGGTAAGTCAGCCAGATGATGGAGAAAATATTAACATATTGGCTTGATCCCACCGTGACGGCTCCCCTCTGTCTACTGGTGACCTGCCAGGCCTCCTGTGTTCCTGGATAGCAGAAGCAGCAGATTCAGCAGCATAGGGTAACAGAAGTTGGAGGAGGCTATAAGACTGGCATTGTGTGATGCCTCATGGTATATTGTCCAATCTGGGGCTATGTGTTCACTGGAAGTATGCACAATGCTGCACCCCCAGAATGCGTGATGCTAGCCTTGTGCAATCTTGGGCATTGTGCTGTCTGGTCCACAAGTGGGTACGATTTGACCGTTTTGACATATGGAGTATCACCATGACAACGGGGCACTCTTACTCTCCAATATGGCGGCTGCATTTCTGGCACTTCCCGTGGGCTGATCTTGTCATCGTCAGCCCCCCTGCCAGCAAACTGCACACCTGCGATCGCTCCTGATCACACACTTGTAATCAATTCTGACACATTTAAAATCCCTCTCCCCGGCATCTTCACTACCTCCAGGCCAGCAGAGGAGAGTAGGTCATGGGAAAATTACCGCATGGGATCATGTGAGTACCAAAAAAACAATGCTGTGTATTTTACCTTTATCTCTTCATGTTTACCAGTTACCTCCTAATTGGTAAACCTATGTTTACCAGTTTGTTTCCCCAGCTAAGCGCGGTCCTCTGCACATACCTAAGGGGCACATTCACTACTCTAATAGGGTAAGACCCCTATTACTTGCATTTGGGAAATGCAACCCTACAATGTACCACGCCCCATACGTGGGTTTGGTGTTGTGTTTTGCTGTGTTTCCATGTGTGGTCACCTGCCTGTTTAGTTACTGTGCACACTTCACTGCAGGCGACAATGTGCCCTCAGCATGTTTTATAACCCAAGTTAAGGCATACTATATGTATTAAGGGAGTGTCAACCTGTCCAGTCAGTGGTGACACCCTTGATCAGCTGTCTCTTTTCTCTCTTACAGGTTGGAATTTCGATGTCCTGTACCGTACCAAGTTCTGTTGACAAATATTGATTGGGCACACTTATCCAACACACCTCCATTCCCAATCAGGTGTGGGGTAGGCGTCATATACTTGGTCCTAAAGAAATGCCTAAGATCCAGTTGGGACATAAGGCATGAAACATGTTGACCCTACTTCACATATTTTAAGCTGTCAAGGTTCATTGGCTCCTATGACAGGGCTCATTTGTTTTTACTCTTGTCAAACTCTTTTTAAACCACTTTCGGTACCCCTTAGACATTTTTAAATCACTTACCACACCACCCTACACTCACTATATCCTTACTCGCACTCATCATTATGGCTACCAAGTCAAAAGATCTATGATAAAGAGCCCCCTCGAGGGGCCCAGTTGGCCATTGCAGTGCCAGACCAATGAGGAGCAGGCCAATGATGAAGCATGACATCCATCTGGGTCTGAGGGCAATCATTTCTGATCACAGGGATCCCCCGATCCAGTTGGTCAGCCCCTCTACTGGTCCCGACCAACAGCTTCTCATTTCTCTTTCTTGCTTTTCATGGAGGAGCAGCATCCTTCTTTTGTTTAACTGGTCCACTAATGAGACATCCTCTGAGGCATACAGAACATTGACCACACTGAGGATAGTGGGCTTACTTGGGAAGGGTTTTTTGCTTTAGCATTGTGACTACTTGAACCGTGGGTCTAGCAGGCCTTCGTGTGTGTTGTGGCATTTTGTGTACTAGTGAATTGTGAAACGTGCGTCAAAATGGCCATAGTGGAGTCGTACTTGATTACATTGTGGCCATGGGTAGTGGAAATTTCATGGGAATCAATGTTAATAGGCCAGCGAGGGACTAAGCCAGAGCTGTTACAAGGATCTTTGCTGCTCTAGGAGAGTGACATGTTACACCATTGTCCACAATGTTACACCTTTGTCCACATACCTCCTCGAATGGAGGCAATCTTAACTGTATGATTAAAGTGCTACCCCCATGTTGCTCTGGCCCAAGCGACCATCTCTTCTTCTTTACACTAGTAGACCCATAGACAGGTCACGCACAGGGTCAGACTGGGACAGAAAGTAGGTCCAGCCACCAAAATAAAAGTGTCCCTCATTAGCGAATCAGCTAAAAATATGGTCCACATAGGGGGCAACTGAGAACTTGTAACGACATGCTGTATAGGTGTTGTGCATGATATTGGAGACTGCATGCATTTGTGCTTGCTACAAGCAATGTTTGTGGTATATCAAGAAAATTTACAGTACAAAACTGGCCAACCAGACAGTAATACAGACTCACAAACAGCAAAAAAACTGCCCACACTCTGACCTGTCCGAATAGCTCTTCTGGCAATGCCAAATTGCCTTATAGGCCAGTCCGCCACTCGTCCTGTATGAAATGTGTACACTCACAGCTTTCGCTTGTGCCTTGGCTCTGGGTTGCAAATTGCAATCCATGATAAATATAGAAGTGACCAGTGTGACGTCGATTATCATTGGGGATGTGTATTTCTGACTACAAATCACAATGGGTATTACTTTCCTACTTGTAAAGTTGTCGCATCACTGAGGACGTTGTGACTTATTTATCTATTTCGACATTTATCCGCCATCTTTATTTAATTTATTTGTTAAAAAAGGCTTATTTAAATGAACTCCATTGCATTCCAGCAGCAAAAGGAACATACAATAAATTTATTGTTTGTAAGTGGCACAGCGATTAAATGGAAGCATTGTCTTCGTGTCATTTCTTCCCCTTATGGCAAATGTTTGTAGTTTTTTTCGCAGAGAAGATAAGAATGGAAAAGGGAACACTGTGACCGAGTGCTTATATAACTGAGATTGTGCAGTTCTTCCTGGAAATCTCCACGCAAGAGACTTGAAAAAAAAATGCAATATAGCCACCCTCCATCTGCTTCTTGTGGATGTTATACCATATAAAACCCCAGGCAGCAGGTTTAACCTAGAAGTTCTTGTGCAGGGCATCACCTTGTTTAATGGCAATATGATCAGACGAGTAAACCATTAATGCATGAGAATATGGTTAAAAACATTCGAATGAAATTGTAAAGCTAAATGCACCACTTTTATTTTTATAGCGCTTACAACCCCTGACGAGGCGTTGAAATACACAGCTTGCATGCGTCATGGCTGGAGCAGTCTATCAGGTGGTAATGAATTAGCAAACAAACTTAACCAACATTTGGTTCTACAGAATTTTATACTGTATGAATCTAATGTTCTTATTGCTGCTTGTATCACACACATTACAGATATTCATCAAATCCATCATGTGTGTTTGTTGCATCATGTCTGTTTAATACCAACATGATCTTGGAATGGCAGGTCATTGCCAATGCTTGGTACACCCATTACTCAGCCCCTATGGGAAGCCAAGTACAATCCTGAATGACACGTATATCCACCAGTCTTGTGTTAATGCGAGTATTCTGGCCCTCCCTTAAATCTAATGACTGAAGAGGTAGCACTAACTATTGGATCTCAAAACAATGGTAAAGTCTCAGGGTATCAAGGACATTATGCTGCGAAGGTGTGTTGAATTGCCTTTTTGATAGCCTGAGGAAAGGGCGATACCTCCCAGTAGCCACAGTGCCACCCTTTAGTTATTAATACATGTAAAAGGTGTCAAGTGTCTGCTTTAAATGGTTCGCAATAGGAGACATAAAACACAAAGGGTAAAAAAAAAAGTCTTTGGCTAACATGTAGCTCTTGATTGTAGTTGAAGATCAATGTAAAAATGAAGAGCAAAACCAAATTCACCCTGATATCAGGAAGAAGAAAAAGCCAAACAGGAAGAATCCAGAAGACATCAAGTAGAAAGGCTGGCTAAAAAAATCTAAAATCAGGAAGAAAAAGAGAAGCAAATAAATGACAAACGCGCTGAAAAATAAGGGAACAAATGTAATGCGATGCATGTATCCAGGGCTTTAAGTGGCATGAAAAAACTGGGGGGTCTCTCAAAGGGGCGTGGCCAATGTAATTAAGGGCGTGGCTTAAGAAAACATAAGCTAAAAATCTGTGCTTAGCATAGTGTGCCGCTCGACTTTTATTTAGCTGTTTCTGTCATTGCATCCAGATATACCATACAACAAGTAACATCATACCTACAACAAGCCAGGACTATTGGCTTTGTCAATGGTTGTTAGTTGCATAAGATAAATAGGCAGCAACTATGGCTTGTATATAGTATTGAAAAAGCTTCCACTTAAAGCCCTGGTGGCACCACGACAATGTTGCTGCTCCTGAGTTTCAAAACGAGAAGGGAAATCCAGAGAGAAAATGACTCTCTTTAAAGGATTTCCCTTCCCCTGCAGTCAGGAAAAAAACGGACCGCCTGTGCTAGAGTCCAAAACAGAGCCCGATAGAGACCCGTTTCGAGGCCCCCTTTAAAAAACTGCCGGTGCTCAGCACCGGTGAAACCCAGCCCACTTAAAGCCCTGCATGTATCACTTGTAGATGCTTCTTAAATATGATCTAAACAGGATTCAGAATCACAGGAAAAAACCCTTCTACCATCTTGGATCAGGAATCTTGTATAGACTTCCCTAGATACATCACCATCTTTGAAAGGGCAGAGTATAAGATTTTCCACGCCTACTTCCTGAAATACATGGCTTTGGTTAAGCAAATAAAAAAGACCCAAATTTGATGTCCTTCATCCTGTGTTGTGCTCCTCTCCTCCATTGAGCCCCATACAACTTCTAGAACATCCCTCGAGGCTCAAGAGTGGAAACACCACTGTGGTCTGTGTGGGAGTGGCTGAGTGCACATTAAGTATGGCGTTCAGCCACTCAATGCCCAGTTGTGCGGACATGTTTTTGTTGGTTTTTATCATCCATGACATAGTGGTTTGGGTGGCTTCTCTTGCATGTTAATTCAATAAAATCAAGAAAGAAGGCAAAACTTTACCTTCATGGCAATTAGCTACAATAATTTCAGTTTTCAAGCATGAAGACAAGGCCCATCTCACTCCCTGAAAGGGTAAGGACATTTTTTGATAAAGCCCTTGAATCAAGACTTCAAGTATTTTTACATAGAGACAATATAATTAGAGTTTTCCAGGCTAGGGTAAGGCCCTCACTGGGGACGGTAAATTAGGTTCTGAGACTATTTTGTTTCCATATGAAATAGGTCACCCTGAGGGGAGGAAGTCTTTTTTTGGCCACCCTCAAATTCAGGACAACATTTGATAACATTGATAGAGTTGTTCTGAAAAGGGGGCTGGAGTAAATCCAAGTCCTGATTGAGGTGATCAATGCTATATTTATGGTACTAATAAAGCAATGGTCCGCTATGGAGCATAGTAAAAGAGAATGGATTTTTGCCAATGTATAACGAGGTTAGGCAGGGCTGCCTTCTGGTCCCATTATTATTTAATATTTTTATTAATTACCTTGATAACTTGTTGGTGAGCTGTAATATGGATTACCCGATTGTGAACATCATTCCCAACCCTTGTCTCCTATATGCCACAGACATTTTATTACCTAAGTTATTGACTGGCTTTAGAGATAGTGTGGCTGCAGGTGAATGCTGTGAATTTTTCAAATTTTGATAATGTGGCGAAAGTTATAAGCTAAAGAAGTCTTTTTACTTAATCAAGGGCATATTGGAGCTGGCGGAAGAATTTGACTATTTTCGTATAATGTTTAGCCAGAAGGGTCGTTGGTTTAGACAAGTGAGAAAAAGTGGTGCAATTCTGAGACATTTCAGCCAAGTGACATTATTCCTGAATTTGAAAGAAGTCAGAGAACCACTATTTGCCCCACTAAAATTGACAGCTGACAGGTTTAAAATATATTTGTGGAGCATGTAATTCATCTTGTGCACGGAACACAAACCAATAATATATTTGAGGAGTGAAAATTGGTTGGGGAAGACTTCTCTGAGATTAATTTGTCTGATTTCCAAATTACAAGGTTACACTTTTAAGTGCATATCAGGTTGAATCAATGTCAGGGCTGACTGTTTATCAAGGTTGACCATACCCAATGAAAGTGATTGTCAAGATGATGAATAGATAGAAGGTGGTGTGGCTTTTATTGATGCTGTAGAGGTCTTCAAAGTTTGTATATCATCTGAAAAGGGGATGGTAAGCCGGCGAAATGTATTGTGTTGCAAAAGTGTGTGATTATATAGATAAAGATTGGCCACCTGTCAAACATCTAAGATCCTCCCTAAGAGTAGATTTAGCTTGTTAATTCTGATGGGGCCGGTATTTACAGGTAAGGCCCAATCTGAATGATGAGATCCCCAAAATCACCCTGGATCGCTTTACTTTCTTCAGGAGATTTTGGCTCCTGAAAACAACTGAAATCTCTGTGTGAAAGCAAGGGGGGGAAATGAGGAATTACCAGGGGAGTTGGAGACATGATTACCAATTCCCTGGTAATTTCTCATTTCTTAGTAGACTCTCAGGATCCAACTTTCAATGGGCCAGATTTTACCCAACTCTGGAGTTACTGTTGACCCCTATATGGGCAACTCCTGAGGTGGGAAAATCCAGCCTATTTACTGGGTCACTCATAATGAGGGCCTACGAGGGGAAGTAAAGAGCTTTGGGCAGGTAACAGCTGACTTGAGTTTGGAAAGGATTGTTTTTTTGAGGTTATAAAAATGATTTCCTCTTTCAGGGTTAAGAAGTTATATCATGTTCAGAAGGATATGCCCGTAGTAGGTGCACTAAGAAGATATAGAGGAAACACTTTTGTCGACAAAGAAAGGATCTGCAGGTGGTGAGGTTGCTTGGTAGATGTTTGTAAGAAATGTGCTCTTTCAAATAAGCACTGGAAAGATAGAAATACCCCTCATCAGATTGAACCTGTGCCCGATGGATCTTGAAAGAAGGTAGTGATTGATTTTGCAGGTCCCATTGCTACCAGAACATATGTATTTATTATTGTGCTGGTGAACTGTTTCTCAAAATGGGTGCACTGGGGTTTTGTGAGATCACCAACAACTGAAATAGAAGTCACTTTATGCAGGAACTTGTTGAGTTGCAAGGTACACCCAAAGTGCTGGTCTCCAATAACGGTGTAGAATTTATTTCCAAAACAATGCAAGAGTTTAAAAAAAAATCTAATGATATTAAACAATACAGTGTGTTTTTAGATAGTCCCTAATCTAATGGTCTTGTCTTGCAGGTTGAATGCATAAGAACTGTGGTTACATGTGGTAAAAATGGTGCATCATTTGTCAAACACAAAATGTGGGGTTATCATAAAACTCCTCGTTCTACCATTAGTGAAACTCTGTTCTTTAAAAAAAAAAAAATGTATTCAGTTTATTTAGGTTTTGAACAATAGTACAAACAGACAAGAACTTTGTTGCAGTAAGGCAATCTATTACATTGCAACTAATCAGAAGGTGTCTCAATTCCCACCACAGTTACACCACCTGTCCACCCAGTCCCTTCACAGTTCTTGGGTGTGGGAGATCTTGGGGTTCAGCTCAACATATCTGTTCTGTTTCCCCTGCCAGCGTCAATTGTGCCTGCCCGGGTCCTGTCAGTCTGCAGCAGCCCTTGCCTCTCTTCACAGGCCCCAGACTTTATCAAATTTGGGGGACATCACCTGGCCTGATACATCACCTCCTCTGCACTCAGGCAACAGTGCATGTTGGAGATCCCCTCCAACAGCCTCGGGGTCATTGTCTCTCTGACGCCCTCTCAGGGTCATTGTCTCTCTGACGCCCTATATCTCTTCTTGCATGCATCAGTGCTACATTACTGAAGAGGAGTGCCTACTTGTCCAGCGTTTGCTCTTCCCAAATGCCCAGTGTTACCAGCTGTGGTGTGAGTGTCAGGGGGTAATCCAGAACAGAAGAATTCTTGTCAAGCACCGCCGCCCAGTATCTCTTGATGCCCAGGCACTCCCACAGGGTATGCACCAGAGAACCCCTCTGCCCACATCCCCAAAAGCATCTGTCATCCTTCACTCTTCCCATCCTAAGTAGTCTGGTTCTCATGTAATATGCCCTGTGAAGGATTTTCAGATGGACGAGCCTGAACCCTGCCCGGGTAGCCACCTCTCAAGGGTACCTGCATGCCTCCCCCAGGCATTGTCATCCATCCTCCCCAGGTCCTGCTCCCATTTGCTCCACAGGTTTTCGAGGGGGGGCACACTGTTCAAAAGTAACGTTGAGTATATCTGCGAAATTGCGTGTTTGTGGAGTGGGGCCACCAGTATGCGAAACTCCAGGGGCGGCTCCTCTGCTAAGGCGGAGGAACGTTGCCCCACTGCTCAGGGAGCAGAAGAAAATAAAAATAGAATGATAATAACCTTGTTATTATCATTTTATTTTTCTTTGCTACAGGACTCGGTTGGGGCGGGGCAGGATGTCACAGGAAGAGGAGTGGTTTGCACACTCCAAATGCTCATAACTGCTTGGCCGGCCGTCTTGGCCCGGCCAAACAGTCATGCGCACTTTGCATGTTCCCCACCAGGCTGTAAGGCACAGCCTGGTGAGGAACATGCAAAGGCCCCCAGTCCCCGTCTGAGTGCTGAACCACAGTACTCAGACCAATCATAACGCTGCATTGCAGCGTTGTGATTGGCTATGGGGAGCCTGGCTGCTTCCTGGTTTGGACGTCGCCTAGAAGAGAAGCAGCGAGACAGTGCTGTTTTAAAGGTAAGGCAAGTTTTTTAAAATATATATATATATATCCCTCCCTACCCCCGACTCACCACCCTGTTCCCTGCCAGCCAGCACTTGCGTCTCCTCTGCAATGTCCCTCAGGAGGGCGCCATACCCCCGCAGTATTTGTTTTATCTGAAGGTAACAGAGACACTGACGCCCTGTCAAGTCAAATTGTAAGTCGGGGAATGGTATTATTTCACAGTCACATCAGATACTTTCAATGTAACCAGCAGGTCCTATTTTTTATAGCCTTCAACCAGCCGTTGGAGGGACAGCAGAGCAGACTGCCAAAGGGCAGTCTCAAGTGTAACCTGGCCTTTCCACCCCAGAACCCTCATCGCTTTATGCCATATTTTAACTACCACAGTGGTCGGGTCCGGTAGTCCGGTGACTCTGCCCACCCCATGTAGCTAATATAAGCACATACGGTTCTGTCGGAATTATTTACAAAAACATTTGAGCATTTTTGGAGAGAACATTAATCTCCCTATTTGTCTATATCGAATACCTTAAATAGAGAAATAAAGACACCAAGCTCAACGTCTAATTCAGTCCCACAATACTGTTATTAATATAATGCAGAATTTTGCCACAACACTTCTTTTAGGATCAGGATATGCTGATGTAATACTGATACATAACGTCCTCATGCAGTTTGACAAAGGTGATAATGTTAAAAGCAGCAACAGTTTCTCAATCAAGATTTACACAATTCTTCAGATAACCACTTGGCTACAGCCCATTGTAAGCATTCTGCTCTTTCCTCCCCATATAGCTGGCTGGGGTCCACAGCTCTTCTATCTGCATATGCTGACAGCTCTTTTTGCGAATGCCCAGTCATTAATGAACAGCAGCTGTGCTGCCCAATAATAAAGCTGCAGGTTATGGAGGGCTATGCTCCAGTCCTCCGGTTTCTGGGTCAGTACGGAAGATGCAATCCTAGGTGAGCTTCCATCCCATAACAACAGTCTAGTCACCGCATCTAGGTCCCGAAAAACTTATCCAGCACCTCCACCAGGGTATTTTGCAGTATATACAGCAGTTTGGGAAGGTATATCATCTTGTATAAGACAGCCCGACCCAGCATGGAGATTGGGAGTTTTCGCCAGTGGGATACTGCCACTTTATATTCTGTTAGGCCCCACTCTAGGTTTTTCCAGAGGAATACAGCCTTCCTCGCGGTCACGTAGATACCCAGGTGTTCTAAACTGGCCGTCACCCATTGCAAGGCAGTTTTCCAGCCAGCGGGAAGGGTCCACTCTGTTATCTGGAATGCGTTTGGTTTATTCCAGTTTATACGGATACCTGCATATTTTTTTTTTTAGTTTATATAGCGCGAACTAGACCCGAGGATATCAGGTATCAGAGCGCTTTACATGAGCACCAGTTTCGTTACAGATGGACACATTCATTTTTGTTAGGCATGGGGAGATTAAGTGATTTGCCCAGAATCACAGGATGTTGAGCGTCGTTGCCGCGACTTGAACCCGGTTCCCCAGCTTCGAGGTTGACTGCTCTAGCCGTAAGGCTACATCCTCTCCCCAAAGATATAGAGGATGTTGAGTATACATGGGATTGAGACCTCTGGGGCTGCCAAATACAGTAGCGCGTCATCAGTATAGATAGCAAAATTGTGTTCTCTCAATCTGGGTCCTGTATCCACATTGCAAAGGGTTCAATCGCCACTGCAAATAGAAGTGGGGACAATGGGCACCCCTGTCTGGTTCCCCTTCCCAAACGGAACTCTCTTAACTTCACCCCATTCACCCTGACCCATGCTAGCGGGTCCTGATACAGCAGCCTAACCCTAGCCAAATAGCCACCCTAGCGGCTAAAGTCAAATCGGGCTATCATAAAACCGGATATCTTCAGGAAATTCCAGTACTGCCTTATGACTGAGGGCCGGGAATTCATCAATGGCTCACTTTTGTCGGCAGTGATTCCAAAATCGTGGAAGCACGCCAAAGTCGTCCCACTGCTGAAAAAACCCACACTAGACACATCTCTGCCGGAGAACTTTCGGCCTATCTCCCTGCTTCCCTACCTGGCCAAGATTATGGAGTCCCATGTCAACATCACTCTGACCAAATATCTGGAGGCCAACCAGATCTTAGACAGATCTCAGAATGGATTTCGTCCCAGGCACAGCACAGAATCAGCCCTTCTGGCGGTCACTGAGCAGCTGTGGGCCACGCTGGACGAGGGCAATACCTCAGCACTATTTCTACTTGATCTTAGTGCGGCCTTTGACACGGTCTCCCACAAGATTCTTCTTCAACATCTTGAGGAGATCGGGGTCAAAGGCAGGGCTCTGGCCTGGTTTGCTTCTTTTCTATCAGAACGCTCTTTTCAGGTACATGCCCCCCCCTACCAGTCTAGTCATTACCCTCTTAGCTGTGGTGCCGCAAGGCTCTGCCTTGAGCCCCACGTTGTTCAACGTGTATGTCCGCCCTCTGGCCCTCCTGGCTAAAGAGCACAACATCAAAATGGTATCTTACGTGGACGATACCCAGCTGGTATTCACCTTTTCCAACGACCCTGCTCTGGACCAACTAAAATTTTGTGCCGATATTCTGGCCATTGCAGATTGGATTGCTAACAACTATCTACAGCTCAATTCGGCAAAGACAGAGGTGCTCCTGGTGGGCCGGGACACTCACAAGTGGGACTACCAATGGTGGCCTGCGACCTTAGGCACCCCTCCCGCACCGAAAAACGCAGTCAAAGATCTGGGGGTCCTGATTGACACCGCCCTCGCATTTGAGACTCATGCAAAAAAAGTGGCCGGTACCTGTTTCGGTCTTCTGTGCGGCTTAAAACCCATTTTAGGATTTTTTGACGCTGCCACCCGCCAACTGATAGTCCAATCGGCCGTCCAGTCACGCCTGGACTACTGTAATGGTCTTCTGCTTGGTGTAAATAAAACGCTTACTGCAAGACTCCAACGGGTACAGAACGCAGCTGCACGTACTCTGTTTGCCCTCCCCAGGAAATGTCACACTTCCAATCTCCTTCACCGTTTACACTGGCTGACAATCAAACAGAGAGTCCAGTTTAAAACACTCTGCACCACACATAAGATTATACATGGTCTGGTCCCCCAAATCCTGCAATGACTTTGCACTCCTTATGTTCCGCTGCGTCCATTGCGCTCCACTGATCAACATCTGCTGTGCATCCCACGGGTCCGCCGGCGCAGAGCCGGGGGTCGTTCCTTTAAATCCCAGACCCCCGCACTATGGAATTCCATCCCACTGGTTGCCCGCAGCTGCCAGGATCACTGGGCTTTCAGGAAACTTGGCTTTTTGCTTCCATCTAGCCACATATCCCCTGGTCACCTGTCCTCTAGCGCTGGGACGCCCCGTTGCTGGGGCAGCCATACGCTCTATAAATCTCCTTAACATAACATAACATAACATAACATAACATAACATAACATTGCAGGAATGACTGGCCAAATCCCATCTTTTGCAGGACTGCCAGCAGATACGGCCACTCCATGGAGTCAAATGCCTTTTTGGCATCTAGTGCTGATATTGCTGCCCGTTTCTCTATCAGGTGTCTACGTGCAAGACAACCAAATAGGCGTTTCAGGTTGTGCTGCGTTGCTCAAATTAGTTACCAAAAAGGCTAAACCCAAATTACGTCACTGGGACCTGGGTATCGAGCAGTACATTACAATAAATGGTCCCAACGTACAATTCATCAAAACCAAAATAAACCAGAAAATAAGATTCAGGAGAAACAAGTATAGTAAATCAATAATCAGTGTTATTTAATCACACTGATTGCGCACATAAATCATTATTCCAACATTATCATGAATACAGTGCCCCTGGGAGGGAAGGGGAGAGGGTGTGGGTATTCGTGATTGGAGTGAGGGTAAAAAGGGTGATTGGAGGATATAAGGTACAAATCACATAAATCGTCATTTGGACAGCATTAGGCTTATGTCTTAAGCCAAAGATTCCATAATACAATTAAAAGAAATAGATAGCCATGATCAATGATACAGCTACAGTGATGAATCGCTGTTGGTCAGGAACTGGCAATTAGTACAGATGTCGACGTTTCGACCCCTAAATATAGTAGGTAAGTGAATCCCTTACGGCGGGGTCTTCCTCAGGACAGGGGTGGGAGGGAGGGGGTACCATGTGACCCCCTACACGAGGGGCTTGTGGCTCTGCGTGGGCTCCGAAATACAGAGAGCGTAAACAGTCACTTGTATTCAAATTAAATCCATTCAAAGAAGGTTGGACAAGGCCGTATTACTTGACCAAGTCTTGCATTAATTAGGGCTCTGAAAAAACTATGTAGGTCGGGCACCGGAGTGCTCCGTAGCTGTCACGACCACGCAGCGTATGACAAGTCTCCGTCCAGCAAGTTTCCAGAGTCCCGAGCTGCAATGCAACGCAGAAGTTCCGCGAACGGTGTGTGGCGTTTGTCGAGCGGTGAGCAGTGGTCACAACTCCCAAGCGGCTCTAGGAGGTGAAGTGCCGAGTGGAGCACCTTGCTATGCCTGGAGGCCCTGAAGGCCCCCGCCAGGCAGGAGGCGAGTGGCAAGCAGTGGCGAGCAGTGGCTGGAGCTCCCGGGTGTCTCTAGGAGGCGGAAGAGCGCCGAGTGGAGCATTGTGCTACACCCTGAGGACCCCGAGGCCCCTCCAAGACAGGAAAGGGGCAGGAAAGCGAGCAGGTGATTGGCAGGCAAGGAGACAAGTGAGCGGCACTGTGCTGTGCGCTGTGTGCTGTGCGCCAATTGGTCATGGGAGGGAGGCAACCACGAGGGGTGGGCAGCTGCACCCCCTCCCTCTGCTACACTGCTGCCTGCCTCCTCCGCTGGGTACCATCGGGTGCCTGCTGCCCCCCGCAGTGCCCTCACGGTGCTCAGTGGTGGTGACTGAGGTGGCGTTGCAGTAAGCAGAGGGGGGCTAGAGGTCAGGGCTACAGGCTCCTTCCATCTGTGCAGATTGGCTTTCGCATTCGGGGAGAGGGTTGCGCCTACCACCGCGCTGCATCTGCTGCACCCGTTCACCACCACGCCGCCACAGGGCAACACGTCACAACACCATATTGACAACCAGCCATAACAACCTGCCCTCACCTAATCTCCCCACTTGATCCGCCTCACTGCACCCCAACCCCCGCTGACTGGGGGAAGCCTTAAGCTGCCCAGCTACACAACTAACACGAAGCAGCCCCACAACCAACCAGCCTTACTACCTTGTCAACTCAGTCAACCAACCTTGTTAACTTTGCCAACCGATCTGAGGAACTACGTAAGTCAGGCTGCAAGTACATATCGGACAGTGTGGCTCAACAGAAACAGAGGCCGTCTTAAAACGGGAAAAGGCTTAGTCGACGGGCTACATGGAACTGTTCCATTATGAGGTCAGGAAAGCAAAGAAGGACACCGCAACAGGGAGGAAACAGATGGAAAAAGATCACGGTCAGCACAACACCTCTCGTGAGTGTCGACACAGCCCCCGGGGGCTTAAGGACCTCAAGGGATCAGCCCAGGATTACAGAAAAATTTAAGCTATTAAAGGATGTAGCTAGCGTAATCTTTTCAACCACCTCTCATACCACTGGGCTCCCTGCTCCACTCACACCAACAATCATAAAAATGGTCAATGAATCAACCATTAATGAACCAGTCATTAAACAAGTAAATGGTTCCAACCAAGATCCAGTCTTAGCCTCAGTTTCAGCCTCAACCGAAAACCAAAACCGCATTAACACCCCTGCAATGGTACACTTGAGTTACCAAGCAGGCAACAAAAATTACCCCATTAAACAAGATCCAACCTTAATTGAAAGCCCACGATGCAAGACCAGTCTAAATTTTGATATTAAAGAAAGGGCTATAAAGGGGGATCATATCAGCTCAGCAGTGGCAGCCCCAGGCACCCACTTGGACACCAGAAGCTCGCACCCAGAAATTTACAGAAGAAACCTAGATTTATGTCCTTATGAGCCCGACCAACAGCAATTAAACCTAGGGCCAGGACTAAACACAAGGCAAAGTCCCCTTGACCGGTCTTATAATTTTACCTATGATAAGATCAAGGATGAGACAAGTCCTGGAAATCCAAGAACAGGTAGCGAAAGAAACACTGTAATCAGTCAAAACCACGAGAATATCAAACAACTGGACTCTAGCCGAAAAGCTGAACCAGGACTTGATTACTCAGACCTCACACAGGACATATGGGATGCCCTCCTAGTATCCTATGGACCCGAGAACGATTGGCCAAAGTGTCAACCTGAAAGGACTGACACATTAGAGAAAATTGCAACTCTACAGGAGAGCCCACATACCACAAATTGCGGAAAATTACTGGGCAATACTAAAGATACAAAGGGTCAAGAGGTAACTGAGCCCACACAAGAGAGTCCGCATTGTTCAGGCGTCGGGGATTTAGCGGACCAACTGGGCAATGGCACCTGGTCCTCTCTGCTGAGAACCATCCAAACAATGGTCAACGCGTTAACATATCATTCACTTAAAATGGATATTCAAATCGAGGTCTTGAATGCAGTCGCAACCTACGTGTCTGGGATAGACCAGAAAATAGCTGATCTAAACAACCTGATTAAAAGAGCTCAAGATAGCACAATGAATCTCACCCCAAAATGTACATGTTCCCCAATTTTGAAACTAAGCTCCCTCCCTAAAGTCTTGGAGGAAGTCCTAGAGGACCTGAAAGCCACAAATAAAACAAAAACACACAGAGGGCTAATCTCGAGAGGTGACCACCAACAGTCCCACAAAGACACGCAGTCAGCTCAAGTCATCAGTCAAGGAACGGCCCAGAAAGAGCTCCACACAGGGGACAGTAGCCCAGCAAGCAAAGACAAGGCGAAAGGGACTTGCCAGATAAAAAAGGAGATACTACTGGACCTAGAGGAGACTTGCCTGCCCCCTTGCAACATCAATTAACAAAAAAAGAGGATCATGAATTCACTGGCTCGATGGGAAAGAGCACAAAACCAAAAAGGAGCAAAAAAAGGAAATCTCGAAACAAAAACCTGTCTAAACCAACTTGGCTGACAGACCACATTTCGCTTACTCAATCCAACACAAGAAACGCAGATGCCAATAGGGAAATCCCCCTAGATACTCCTCCTGTGAACAAATCAACTGCAGTACAAAACCACAACATCAACAATGACCGTAATGGGACTCAAGGGCAAAATTCTACAACAACTTCACTAGATTTGCACCATCCATCCAAAATATGCCACACAAAAGCAGACAAGGACGGCAACATACAACAAGTAAGGTACATTAACGAAGACAAAGGAGGTGAGAACAGAGTAATATCCACCAGCACAGAAGGCCTAGAAGATGAAAAGGGGGTACAGTATGGGGGAGTAACACTTGGATTACACACTATTCAAAAACAAAGCATAAGCTCCACCTCACCCCTGCGTTCAATCAAGCACGATCGAACACCCTCCCTAGTAAGGACCATCATACTTATCTTTGTCAAATATCTTTTTATTAGTTTCAAAGATATAATAATACACAGGAAAGAGAAACATCATATAGGGGAAGGAGACCCCAATGCATCATGTCTGCCGACCATTACAGAGTGCTAGAGTATCATATACAGTTTGTGGACTAGGAATCGGCAAATTTTGAATATGGTCAACGTACAACTCCCAGGTTTCCACCGGGTCCTGCAATTACAATCAACATCTTGATCCCATGGGAGACCCACAAAAACCTTTTCAATCTGTCTTCCCCTCCCACCCCCCTTCCCCCCCCCTGTATAACAAGAGAACACAAAAATTCAAACTAAGGTGTCACGGTCAAAGAAAATTCAAAGATAGTTGCTGTTGAAGGCCGGGCCCCAGGGAGAAGGGAACCCCTCCATCCCCGAGGCCTCCTCAGCATATCGGGGGAGTCAATGGGAGCTCTAGATATGAAAGAGATGGAGAGCTCGCAACCTCGGACCACAAGCAAACAGGGGCAACCCTTCAGATAGGTACTTGACCAGGGGGGCCCACACATAGTCAAATCCCTTACGGGAGTCCTCTACGATGTCTGCTATTCTCTCCATCGCCAATGCCCGCCATAACCTGGCATGCCACTGAGTGAGGGAGGGGGCCTCTGTTTTCTTCCACGCGGCCGCTACGGCCATCTTAGCCGCCCGAGGCAGAGCCACATTACAGACCGGTCCCCATGCGTCTGGTGCTTCAAGTTGGGATCCCGGATCCCCAAGAGTGTGTGTTCTAGTGTGTCCGGAATTGGGTAGCCCAAGATCAGTTTGATTTGTGCAAGCACCTCCTTCCAGAACGGCTTGATGTGGAGGCAGTCCCACCAGATGTGCCTAAAGTCACCCAGCAGCCCACATCCCCTCCAGCACCTGTCCGAGGAATTAGGGAAGATGGTGTGAAGCCTCTGGGGGTGTAAGTACCATTCGTACATGATTTTATAATGAGCCTCCCTTAAAAACATAGAGCGATTAAACTTGGGTATATCCCTATATAGTGAGGACCATTGTTTCTTCTGCAATGGGGTGTCCAAGAGTGCATCCCAGAACCTTTGGTGTCTAGGGGTGTGATGGGAACCCAACGCCCGTATGAGTGAGTATAGGAAGGAGATGGTCCCCCTTGAAGAGGTAAATATCTAAAGGGGGTGTGCAGTTCCTATCTGGACGGATGGGAAAGACAGGTCTTTCTTCGTGCTGCCCTCACACACCCCGGAAGGTGTCATGCTTCATCATCGGGCATTTGCCCCTCGTCAGGCCGGCGCTGCAATGCCTGATGGGCTCACGGAACCGGGGCTCTTTGCCGGGGATCTTTTAAAGAAGAAGCCGTAGGGTGCGTGCGGGTATGAGGGATAGGTAGTGCACAAGGTGATAAAATAATTAAAATAGGTATGGAGCAGTCCTATTGAATCAAATTTTAATAAACTAGGTAGCTCTAGCCTAATTAAAAAATATGTGTGTACCCAAGTGGAAATAGTGTTCCTCAAGGGCAGACTAAATGCGAGTGGTCTACATGTTTCGTGCCCGATTCGCCCCTAACGGGTCAATTGGCACTTCGTCAGGACCGATAAACAAAAGAAAGGTGATAAAGTGCACTACCGTCTGGTATTCGGTATATTAACATAAATTACCAGGACCGGTAGAAATGCCCTTGTAGACGTGTACTGAGGAGTACTGTAGACCCCTAGTCACAACGTCTAGGGTTGACGGGAATAGCCAGAGCACGTCGTTGCTCCGGTAATAGGCGTAGACAAGCAACTAGCCTTCGTCCTACCCTTACTCTGGGACTCCGGGAGACGTTGTGACTTAAACGTGGCCTCTAGCTCAATACACTTCCCTCTAATAACTGCCTTGAAGGCATCCCAATTATTGGCAAGGGAGGTTTGCTCCGGGTCATTGAGGTCAAAGAATTCTGTAATTGCTTTTCTTAGTTCGTCTCTGAGGAGTCTATCTCTACAGAAGAAGTTGGGAAAGTACCACCTGGCGAATTTGGAGCGTGGGGCAGGCCAGTCTAAAACCAGCTCTAAAGGTGCGTGATTCGAGAGGCAAATCGGGTGAAATTGGGTTCCTGTCACTGTATAGAGAAGGGACTGGCTTATGAATGCATGGTCAATCCTGGAGTATGTCCTATGCGAATGCGAGAAAAAGGAATAATCCCGGGTCACGGGATGGGCCGTCCTCCAGGCATCTACTAATCTAAACCCCATAAGTGCTTCTTTAAGTGTTTTGCTGAATAGCCCCCCTGGTGCCCTCTGGGAGTGTGAGGTGTCCATCGCCAAGGCCCATATCAGATTGAAGTCTCCGACCAGTAGGATGTCACCCCGTGCGAACCCCTCTAACGCGCTAAGAAAAGAGAGCAAAAAATCGTGCTGGCCTGTGTTAGGTGCATAAATCGTGGCTATGGTGCAGGCTCTCCCCTGCAGCTCTCCCCTAACCATCAAGTACCTCCCCTCCTTGTCTGTTTTCGTGTCATGGTGATGAAATGGGACCGAGGTATGAAAAAGGAGTGCCACCCCGTTGTGTTTCGTGTGTGCCGAGGAGCAGAAAATCTGCGGATAGGCCCTATGCTTCAAGCGCTGTTCCTCCTTGCGTGGGAGATGTGTCTCCTGCAGAGCAACTATTTTAATCTGGTGATCGTGTAAGAATTTCCAAACCCGGTTCCGTTTGTTAGGGGAATTGAGGCCCTTCACATTCCATGTTAAGCAGTTAACCCCCATCAGCTAGTGTTCGAACCTTCCGCTTGTTGCACCCCCTGAGCTCCGGGAAGCTCTACCCTCCCAACCCCATCTCCCCCCTCCCATCATACCACAGCAATCTAAAATAAAGCATAAAGAACCGTGATACCCAAACAATACTAACAATAACAAAAACAACTCATAACTGTAAGCTCGTGGGTTCTCTACC
The DNA here is from genome assembly GCA_963921515.1 of Calotriton arnoldi. Lineage (NCBI taxonomy): Eukaryota > Metazoa > Chordata > Amphibia > Caudata > Salamandridae > Calotriton > Calotriton arnoldi. The sequence goes on from CAWUFW010002169.1 coordinate 1,914,751, forward strand.
ACAAAGGAGAACTGTAATTTGAGCATTGTCTGGGGCGAACCAAATTCCGCCTCCAAGGCCCGTTGCATTGTTACGTAGGCACCAATTTGATAATAGCTAGGAATAACCCTAAGTGCCGACGACAGCCAGGGCATCCTCGACCCCCTCCCCCCCCATCCTCAGCCCCAATCGACAGAGTGGGCGATATCCGAAGGACAGGAGTCTAAGGCCCCCGCCAGGACCCGCCAGCTGCGGACCCGATCAAGGCCCCTGAATGCAACACGGCAGGTGTACAGCGGGTAGCAGATACTTCATCATCCCGTAGTGTTCCTGTCCACTCTCCGCTGCTGTAGCCAAGGGTCCCCCCCTTGCTTCCTTGGACCCGTTGGTTCTTCCACCGCTCTCGAGACTGGGTTGGAGCTGGCGACTCGATACCCAGAATAGATGAGGCCTCTTCCAAGTCAGTGCAGTGGTAGTTCTTGTTATCTAGAGAGAAGGCTAATCCAAAGGTGTAAGTCCATCTGTATTTCACCTTGCGGTCTCTGAGTGCAGTCGTGACTGGGCGGAATAGCTGACATCTGGCAAGTGTGGCTTGGGCTACATCCTGGTAAAGGGAGCACGTTGCGCCCTGGAAGGATATCTTGTCGGTTGCTCGCGCTTTCTGTAGGACCCGCTCTTTGATTTTGAAGGAGCTGAATTTTGCCAGAACCTCCCTGGGCTTCTTGACTTCTTGGCTTCACCTGCAGCGCGGGGCCCCACTCTGTGGACCCGCTCAAGACGCACCTCCGTCTCAGAGTCTCCCAGCACCGTCGAAAAGAGACCCACCATGAAGGCTTCCAGATCGGGACCTTCGCAAACTTCTTCCAGGCCTCTCACCCGAATGTTGTCCCGCCGGGAACGATTCTCAAGGTCCTCACATCGAAGCAATGTGGCTGTCAGCTGGGATCTCAAGTCATGAGAGTGGGTCTCCAAGGGACGTATGCGGTCCTCCAGCTCCTGATACTTTGCTTCCAGGTCAAGAGCACGTGCCCCTATCGAGTCAACATCCGCCTGCAACGACACCAGTCGACCCCCCATTTCAGCTTTGAACGCATCGAAAGAGGCCCCCATATCAGCCTTGATGTCGTCTCTGAGTCCCTGTTTAAATTTGCGCAGTGAGGCCATCAAATCCTCGCGTGTGAGTGCCATCGCTCCGTCTGGTTACGCTACCCCTTCACTTGCTGGACCTTTAGGAGTGTGGGTGAAGAAGCTGGAGACCTTTGTGGGTTGCGCTTTTTTGGGTGGCATAGGGACCTACGCCCTCTGCGGTGTCAGGGCCGGTCCGCCGTAGGAAGAAGAAAAACCCCCACTCCTGGGGGGAATTGGGATTCGTCCCGTCACCCCTTTACTGCGCTCCGGCGTAGGTTGGGTGAACTTCTCGGACGGGAAGATGCGTGAGCAGCGCCGGCGGTGCGGGCCTCCGCTGGGTCAAGCTACCACCCTGGTCGAGGTGTAGATAATTGCTCAGGTCCGTCGGCTGGAGGCTCACTGCCTGGGGTTTGCCAGCTGCCGACCGGGTTGCTTTGCTCCAGGGACCTGCCTGACCGCCGCCATCTTAGGGTCAGGCGCCAGGTTGCTAGCGAGTACTCCCGGTGTCCTCGCTCGTGTCAGGGGTGCCCCCCACCTCTCTCCGCACCAGGTGGTCCATTCAATGTCGGGCACCAAGGTCTGCAGTGCCCCCGAGGGTTTCCTCCGTCCGGCGGGGGTCCCGACAGAGAGCGCCACCCTCCCGTCGCGGTCGCCGCTGCTGGTCCCGTACCGTCGTAGGCGATGAAAGAGAGGCCGGAGGGGTCAGCAGGTGTTACCCCCGGTGTCCGCTGTCTCCACAGGTGTCGCGGGCTCCCCTCAGGGCCACCTCGCTGGTAGCGGAGGGCAGACTCGGTAGTGGCCGACCTTTTTGAGAGGCGCCGCGGGCTCCAACCTCAGAGACGATTTTCAGGTTATAAGGTCCAACTCTCCGGCATGTCAGCTCGGAGTTGTGGAAGAGAGGGCATTTGGAATCCTTCTAAGCCCGGATGAGTTATTTGACTGAGTAAACCGTGCAATCCATTGCGCTGCTTGAGTCACTTCTGAAGGGCATACACAACTGTTTCTTTGTCCTGAAGAAGACCCCAGAGTGATGTTATTGACACGCACACGTAACTAGGGGTCGAAACATCGACGTTCCTGATCTAGCATTGTTGCCCAACAAGACCCACACAATATAAGCGGTCTTGCTAGGGTTTTTTTGTCGCTAGGAATATAAAACAATCAAAAGAAAAATTGATGTTTCATTTTTTTGTATAAAGTTGGTAGTATCGTGATGTGTACAGTCACAATCTGTCACCTTTATATGTCACTATTGTAAATAATCGTGTATTTGTTGTGTATGTTGAATAATGTCGTTTGGTTATTGTCTCTAATTTACGAAATATTTTTCCCATACATATATTTTTCAAATTAATTGTCATTTATTTCCAGTGTCATGCTGTTTAATCATATGTTGAGAGTCCCACCCACAGGGGGACATAAACGATGTTTTAAGGTGGCAGAACCATTGTTCATATACCGTACCTATCCCCAGGTTCTGCGCGTTACTGGGTTACCCCATTGAGATTATCAAATAGTAAGGACCATCAGCAAAACTGAAACAGGGCTCAATCTCGGCGACATGTCCCAGGTCTGTCAGGATCCCATCCAAACAAATCCTCAAGAGAATTACATCTCCAACAGGAGTAGGAATAGTGGCACAGTATTGGCAACTACCAACAGTACTCTAGGGATAGTGTCCACTCAAATATCCGTGGTCAACGTCGCACCTCAAAATCTATTGGCATCAGAGGAGGGTAATAGGAGTGGGAAGGATTACCTGGGTTCGAAAGACAGATTGCAGACCCTGTTTTTGAAATCAATCGTCAAGAGGACCGGGCCCTAAATCACTCGGAGTATCCAGGATGGGATGCACAAAGAACTTGCTCCAAGGGGCCTACAAGCATCACCCTGCTTCACCCAAAATATCGTTCACGGGGCAAGGAAGACATTTTAAATCGTGGGAATATACTTAGACTCCTGAAGCAGATCCCGACCTTAGCATGGGTTTCATCAGCCAAAACTGAATCGGTCAAATTCATCGACCCTGGCCTAGGGCAGCACAATGACTCAACCAAGGCCACCTGGAAATCGGCAGACACCGCCAAGAGAATACAGATCGAAAGCAAACAATTCATGGATTGGGCGATCCTAGTGGGAATCCATCTTGAACCTGGGTATCCGCTACCACTCACATGGACATAAAACACATAAACTACAAAACAGAGACCTGAAAGAGCTCCATATTCAGTCCTTAAGAAGGCGATAGGCGCCTCCTTCAATCAAGATAAAGGACCCAATCTACATACCCACCCCCAGACTCAACTTAAGGGGGAGGAGATAAGCAACGAATGGGGCTGGGTCTCCAGTACCATCAATTGGCAACCAATAATAGATTAAATTACCGCCTTGGATACTGGACCGAAACAGACCATCTCTAATTTAAGCGTCTGCTCATGGAATATCCATGTGCTGAAAGCCAAGATCAGCGATCCAGATATACTGCGATACTTTCAATCTTTCTCAATAATAGCGCTCCACGAAACCTGGGCACCGGAACCTATCTCAGTCCCGGGATTCTCTCACATTCTGATTCCAGCTAACAGAGAAGCAAATTTTGGACGATGGAAAGGTGGCCTGGGAGTATCCTTATCAACAGCACTCACAATGAGCTCCAACAATCGACCATTACAGATTTCAGACAATACAGCTAACCCTTACAATAATGGGGAAAGATAAGCGTCTCACGCTAATAAACATCTATATACCACCAACGTGAAAAAATCGCATACAGCTGTCAAAACAACTAATAAATCAAATTGCTGATCTGGAAGGTGACAACTCAAAAATCCCACTAATAGTGACAGGCAATTTCAACATGACACTAATAGGCCAAACTATTAAAAGTGAAAGTTATTGAGGCCCAGGAACAGGAGTGGGACATCCCCAAGCAAACCCAGCCGAGCATAGTAAGGAAGGATCAAATGGGTACATCCCTGGTCGGGAAACTGGAGCATCTTGGGCTGCGAGTCCTAAATGGCTGCATCAATGGAGATATCCCTCCAGCCTTTTCGTTCCACTCCCAATGTGGGAGCTTATTAATAGACCATACGGCAGTGTCTCTCCCTCTATTAAACCTAGCCCTCTCATACAAAATGGGCTCAAGACCGGAAATCGACCACTTACCTCAGGAGCTGGTACTGGCAATGTCACCAACAGAGAATCAGCCTTCAGTAGACGTAGCCGGAACCATACATTTAATTAACCTAAAAAGAATTGGGTGGACTGTGGAATCAATTGAAAGACTGGAACACGAAGCAACCCACCACCTGGAAAAATTGCAACAATTCAAAGGCTCACCCACAGATAAATGGGTTGAATTTACTACCACTTATACAGAACAGTTCGCCACCAAAGTGAACTTTGGAACAAAGCAGCTTAGACACACCCCATCAGCTAGCCATAATTTATACAGGTCGCCTAAGCTTAAACACCTAAAGTGGGAAGTCAATAAGGCTTTGAGAGCAGTCCAACGCAATCCCTCAAACGAACTACATAGTGCCGCCCTGAAAGGGGCAAAACGGGACTTCAGGCGTGCAATATGGGCAATTAAAAGAGAAAACATCAATACTTTTTGGGCAAACCTTATTTGAGACCTCAAGCACAACAACACGAGGAACTTTTGGCATACAGTGAACTCCTTAAAAAATTCCACCCATGGAAAGCTAGGCTCAAACGTATCAGAACCCAACTGGGCTGTTTTCCTGTCAGCCCACTTTAACCCTCAAGCAGATATAGATTCAAACCGGTACAAGACTGGACCAGATAACACAGGACCGGGCAGCAGACTGGCACCGAATTAGGTGTTGGGGAAGCCAGGAATCACTAAAATCAAGTTTGAAGATGTGCAGCGACAGATAACTAAGAGGCGGAACACCGGGGCTCCAGGGCCAAATGGTATCCCCCAAGCTATCTATAAAACCAACCTGGCGAAATGGGCAGTAGCAATGTGGTCACTTTTTTTTTTAAACATCTTTTTATTAACAAGAAAAACAAATGCTTTCCATTCAATGAGACAATATACTCAGCAGTGGGTCAGCCAATACAATTATTTAGCATTATTCACACTGTACAATTCCCTTAGTCCTCTGATAGTCCGAGGCGATCCTGGTTTACCCCAGAGCCCCACACACCTTGGTTGGCTATACCCCTCAGTCAGTCAGTAGATCCCCCCTGTATGTCATCCATGCCTCCCAGATCTTTTCCCACTTGCGTGGGTACCCTCTACTCTGGTACACAGCGTGTTCTGCCCTTTGACACCAGTCAAGATCCTTTTTCCAGCCCTCTATCGATGGAACCTCACCAGCACCCCAGAGTCTAGCTATATTTCGTTTCGCCACTACGCCCGCTAACGCGAGCCAGGTTGTAGCCCATTTGGGCCAAACTGCCTCCCCTGTCACTCCTAGGATATGCCACCTGGCGTCTACCGGGACCGTGGAGCCCACCACCTCGGACATGACCAGCGCAATGGCTTCCCAGTACCTTTGTATCAGAGGACACGCCCACAGGATGTGAAAGAATGTCCCAATCTCGTTACATCCCCGCAAGCACTTGTCAGACCCACAATAGCCAATGCGATACTGCACTGTCCTAGGAACGATGAAGAATTCGGAGCTGAACTAGGCGGAACCGTGCCCTCACCGCTATTTCTCTGGGGCTCTGTATGGCCTCTGCCCAGTCATCATCCTCAAGGAGGCCTACGTCTGATTCCCAGGCCTCTCGTAATGGTCCCAGGGGGTCTGGCGTGTTGTTTATTAGTTTTTTGTACGTGAGTGAGATGGCTTTATCCTCCATTGGGTCGAGCAAAAGCCTATCCTCTAACGGACTATACTACAGCAATCGCTCCCCATCCTTCAAATGGCAGTGTATTGCATGCCTGACCTGTAGGTATCGTAAAAAATTTCCCGTCTCCATCTGATATTCCGACTGCATGGTGGGAAAGTCGAGCATCTTCCCCTTTTTCCAGACATCTCCCAGGAGATCTATACCGATGTTACTCCAGCTACGGAGGCCTCTCAGACGCACAGTTTCCAACATAAAATCGCCTTCCCATAGTGGGGTTTGCTCCGTGAGTTTAGCTTCCCACCCCGTCATCTTAGTTGCCTTCCGCCATGCACCCACCACTGTCTCCGTATGGGTTGGGAGACTTGAGGTGCCCCTCCGCTTCTTGTAAAGTGCTGCGAGATAGCTGCCCCTCCCCATGGCAATCCGATCCACCCGGTAGGCTGGTTCCTCGGTGGGGGAGAAAACCCACCGATTAATGTTGACCAGCTTTCTGGGGGGGTCTATGAGGTCCGGTACCGCCAATCCTCCCTCATAGACCCCCAGTTGTAGTTTCCGTAGGGCAATTCTGGGGCTCCCTCCCCCCCACAGCAGTGTGCGCTGCTCTGATTCCAATGCACGGAAAAAACTCTCCGGGACCACGAAGGGAGTATTCTGGAGCACGTACAATAGGCGTGGTAGGGCCATCATTTTAAACAGGACGGCGCATCCCATAAGCGACACCAGCAGACTCCGCCAGTGGGCAACATCCCCTTTCAGCCTGTCCAGTTGTGTATATACGTTAAGGCGCATAAAGTCCGTTTCGGATTTTGTGATCCATATGCCCAGGTACTTGAACATCTCCTTACATGTCAGATCTTTACAAGCCGATGTCAGCACCGGAGGCTCTCCTGCGAGCACGAACACTAGGGACTTTTGATGCGATAGCCGGAGTACTCTCCGAAAGATCGTAAAATGTGGATGAGCCGATGGAACGTTTGTCTGGGGCAATGTGCATAGAGTAATACATCGTCAGCATAGAGGGAGATACGCTCCTCCCATCCTCCCCCTGTATCAATGCCCCACACCAGCGGGTCACCCCGCACCCATGACGCCAGCGGCTCAAGCGCGAGTGCAAAGAGAATCGGGGAGAGGGGACAACCCTGCCGTGTGCCTCTATGAAGTTCAAAAACCCGGGACACAGTCCCGTTCACTCTGACCCGCGCCCACGGCGCCATGTAGAGAAGCCGGACCCATGCCCGGAAGCTCGGCCCAAAGCCAAGCTTTGTCAAGACCGCAAATAGATACTCCCACTCAACGCTGTCAAACGCCATATGGGCGTCAAGAGAGAGAAGCGCGGCCGGCGTGTCCGGGTGTTTAGACACCACATGCATTACGCCATAGAGGCGTCGGAGGATCAGCCGAGTGCTCCTATGGGGCATAAAGCCGGACTGGTCCGGGTGTATCAGGGATTGAATGACAGGGCTTAGCCGATTTGCCAGCACCTTTGCAAGCACCTTGGCCTCAAAGTTAAGTAAGGAGATAGGTCTGTAGGAGCTGCACATCTCCTGCGGCTTGCCCTGTTTATGGATCACGACGATGGTTGCCGTTCATAAGTCTTCCGGCAATTGGCCTACTGCCAGTGCGTCATTGAACATCCCCAGCATATATGGGGCAACCGTCCCTGCCACACATTTGAAGGACTCAGCCGGAAATCCATTGGGGCCCGGCGCCTTCCCGGCCTGCAGATCCCTTATGGCCCCTTCGACTTCCTCAACCGTCAGATCTGAGTCCGCAGCCTCTCGCTCCTCCTGACCCAGCGTCGGCAGCTTTATATCTTTGAGGAACTCATTACAATCCTCCTCCCCTCTTTCGGTCTGCGACTGGTATATCCCCTCATAGTACTGTGCAAAGGCCTCCCCAATCTCCTCCCCAACCTGCCTTGTCGCTCCCTCAGTGGATTGAATACCGGAGACCCAGTTCCTGCTTTTATCTCTCCTCTCAAGCCATGCAATCACCTTATTAGCCTTATCCCCCAGGCCATACACATGCCGCTGCGTCGCTATCGCATGTGCACGTGCCAGATTCTCGCCAACATCCCTAAGTTCCCTCTGCTTAAGCCGAAGTGCGTAAGTACGCTCCGTCTCACTCACCAAGCCCAGGCTCTTCCCCGTCTCAAGTAATAATATCTCACGTTCCAACTCATCACATTGCGCCCGTCTCTCTTTGCGCCTGGCCCCTACTTCTGCTAGGACAAAATCCCTAGACACCGCCTTATAATCCTCCCATAACACACATTGGGACTGCACCGTCCCAGCGTTCTCATCAAAATATTGTTCCGTTCGTTCCTGGTACCTGTCCTGGAACTCGCGGTCTCTGAATAGATATGGGTCCAAATGTGGAGGGACTGTCCATTCTCTCTCAGGGCCCCATAGCCAAGTCTCCACTGGGGAATGATCCGATATACCTCTGGCCCTGTGGCTGCTGGCTCTGAACAGACCAGCCGAGGTCGTGTGTGTAAAGATGTAGTCTAGGCGAGATCCGCTACAGTGAGCTGCAGAGATATGGGTGAATTGTCTTGCCTCATGGTTATGTGCCCTCCATAGGTCTACTAACCCCAGTGCATTCACAAATGCAGGCAGTGGCTGTGTCCCCCAGGATCTGTGCGATATGGTGTCCCTGTCGAGATCCTGTGACATCGTCTCATTCATGTCTCCCCCCATGATCAGAATACCCGAGGGCATATCGAGCAGGATCTCCCCTAGGTCGGGAAATGTCCCCCGTGCATCCTTGGTGGTATGTATACAGAGCATATATTCAGGGTGAGACCCTCCCATGACCCCGCCAGCGCCACGTAACTACCCAGGCGATCACACCAGGTGCGGTGCACCACCAATGGTAGGGAGTTCCTGGATAAGATCGCCGTCCCCCTGGATCCAAAAGTAAAGCCAGCATGGGCCAACAGGGTGTATCCGAACCTATTCAGGGCTAAATACTTGTTACCCTTCAGGTGCATCTCCTGAAGGAGCACTATGTCCGTGGAAAGTCTATGTAAATATTGAAGTACCATAGTACGCTTAATCCTGTCCCCCAGACCATTTACATTCCACGATAACACCTTGAGTTGCCTAGCCTGCTGTGCAGTCATCCTGGAAGTGTCTTGTCTCCCACCCCCCACGCTCACACCACCCACGCCGCCCACCACCACCCTGTCTGCATGTATAGATACTAGAAAGCATTAAAAACAACCGCATTTGACAAAAAACCCCATTAAATAACACCCACCCCCTGCTACCCTATCCTGTACCCCTTCCCCCCACCCTGCTACCTTGCTACGTGTGGCTTGAAACTACCCACATCCCCAACTAGCAGAGCGCCTGTCACCCACAAAACAGAAAACTAAAATGGGGGGTTGCTGAGCCTCGCCCAACTATAGCTCCGTCAGGCCCCGTTCCAGCCCGGATGCAGGAAATAAGCAGTTGAAATGAGGCAACAGATCTAGGGAGTCAGTCATCCCCAAGCTTACACTTCCCACCGCCCCCCCGCCCCAAGAATACGTTACATGTTGCAGTCCAAAGTCCCAGCCACTCGGTCCAGGAGGAGAAGTCATCATCCAGTAGCCTTGGACCCCGCCGGACTCAGAGATCTGGACCGACGGGGGTGTCGATCACGCTTGTCCATTCCTTCTCGCCCACTGGAGGAACCTGGTGAGCGTTCGCGGGAATCTCTCCAGCCCCCCGCCCTTCGTACGGTATCCTTCTGTGTCCAGCCAGGCCTGTACCTCTGCTGGGGTTGTGAAGAACCAGGACCGACCACCAACGATGATTTTGAGCTTCGCCGGAAAGAACATCATATACTTGATGCCTCTGTATCTTAGGGCTCGCTTCACGGCGTCAAAGGTGCGTCTCTCCTGTTGCACCTTGAGTGTGAAGTCCGGGAAGAACCGCACCATCGTATTCTCGTACGGGAGGTCCCCGTGCTGGGGAGCCGCTTGCAGGATGGCATCCCGATCTCGATACTTAAGTATCCTGGCAATGATAGTTCTGGGGGGAGCTCCCGGCTTCGGCAGTGGGACAGGAGCCCTATGTGCCCTTTCCACTGTGAAGAAGGCGGAGAGGCGTTTGGGCTTCAAGTGATTCATTATGAGGTCTTCGAGGAACAGGTCCATCCTGGGGCCCTCCGCCCCCTCCGGGACCACGACTACACGGATATTGTTCCGGCGGGCCCTCCCCTCCTGACCTTCCAACTTGAGGGCCATCTGACGGTGCTGATGGACCAACTGCTGGACTCTCACCTCTAGGCCCCGAGTGGTGGACTGCAGTTCAGCAATGTTCGTTTCCGCCACCTTAACTCGTTCTGACGTTTTGTTCATGTCGGCTCTGAGGAGGTTGACTTCGACAGAAACTTTATCTATTTTGGTTTCCATCGTCGTTCCCAGCGTCTGGATTGCCGCCATGATTGAACTTAGAGAGGGCTCCGAGGCCGCGGCCTGCCCCCCTGCGTTGTCCCCGTCCACGGGCGGCGGCTTTGAGACCGCATATCTGTCCAATTTGTTCGCCTGCACTGGAGGTCCCCCTTTTGGCTTCATTTTAGTACACTCCTGGGCCCGGAGGTGGATGCGCACACTGGGCCCTCAGCGACCCTCCGCTTCTCTCTCACTACCAGTGCGGCCCCGTCAGGCCGGTCAGGCTATCACTGGGCCGCCACCCCGCCAAGGCGAGGACCACAGTGGGTGTCCCACTCCTCGTCGACGCTCCCGCACCCTGGTCCGAGGGAGGGCGCCCGCGCGACCCCTTGCCCAGCTCTGGATGTTGGCCCCTTCCGACTTCGGGCCCAATCCACTACACATCAACAGCGGGGGCTGTGCCGGGGATGCACTCACGCCAGGTAGCTCCCAGCGGCCTGGCTCCACGCACAGGGGCCCAGATCGCACCCAACAGCCAGGAGGGCCCCAGACCCGCCACCCGACCGGATGTTCACCACCAGGGAGCCGGTAGCCCGAGCAGGGCCTGCCGGTCACTCCGCCCCCTGGACGACCCTCACAACGCTCTCCCGCCATCAGGCCCCGACAGCGTCAATCCAAGTGGGAGCCCAGTCAATTCCTCCGTGTAAACCCCCCTCGCCAGGGGTCGCCGATATCCTAGTGCCAGTCTCTCCAGCCCTCTGTAATGGTCACTGGTCCCAGGGGCCGATACGCGTTGTGGTGCAGCGAGTGTCTCGAGCCACGCACTCGGCCCTCCCGCAAGGTCCACACAGCTCCGTAGGGGTTATCAGAGCAGTGGGGGGCCCCCGTCACCTCCACCACCGCCGGGCCGTCCCCCACGCACCTTCTTGATTCTCGGAAGTTGCTCGCAATCTCAGGGCTCACGGCAGGCGTCGCCTCCTCCTGCCGCACCGCTGGCCTGCAGACCCTCCTCTCCACTCGGCGCTAAGGCCCCTGCCAGACGGGAACTTCAGCCCAGTCTCGGACCCCCAGGTCCCGATCGAGTGTCCACTGGGCAGTCGCGGCAGGTTCCCCACCGCCCAACAGCTGCCGCGGCTCTGGCCAATCGCCCCAAGGCCTACGTAGACGGCCGCTCCTCCGACCGCAGCGTCGCGTAGCTCGGCAGCCCCGAGGCACAGCGCTTCATGGATGGTCGCGCTCTACAGCCCTGAGCCTCACGGTTAACTGCACGCCTGTCCACCCCATCAACTGCCGGATATACGCAGGATATTTCGGGCTTTCTGCCCGGCCTCGGCGGAGCTCTCTGCTTACACGGCCATCTTGGCTGACGCCAGGCCACACCCCCCAATGTGGTCACTTTTTAATTACAACTTAAATGGGGGATCTATTCTACCCTCCTGGAGAGGTTCTATCATCTCACCAATTTTTAAAGGAGGAAACAAACTCGATCCAGGAAACTATAGGCTAATAGCCCTGATTGACAATGAGGCCAAATATTACGCCGGAGTCCTACTTGAGCATCTTAGGGACTGGGCCGATTCGAACTCGGTCATTCCCCACAACCAAACAGGGTTCACTAGGAAAACAGAGACTATAACAAACATAATGGCCCTCTCACTTATATTCGACCACTCTAGAGCCTCAAAGTTCCCCCTTTACTTATGCTTCATTGACTTTCAGGCTGCTTTTGATTGAGTGGACCAGAATAGGATATGGGAAAAATTGAAGATCTGGCAAATCCCACCATACCTTCTGAGAGCGATAGAAGCCCTATATACCAACACTTGGGTAAGGATCAAACTGGGGAACGGAGACAACCTCTCAAGGGCCATCCCGACAACCAGAGGGCTTAAACAAGGGTGCGTATTAGCACCGCTTCTATTCAATTTATTCCTTGCTGATCGTCCGCCTATACTTTCCTCCACAAATTCACTTGCCCGAAAACTAGGGTCTGCTGAGTTATCTAACATATTTTATGCCGATGATCTGATGATACTAAGCAGAACACGAGTCGGGATGCAGCGCCTTATGAAAGCGACGGAGGAATTCGCTGAGACCAATGGGATGAAAATAAATGGTAACAAAACCAAAATAATGATATCGGGGAGAAAGGTCCTCAAAGGAAAGGCCAGCTGGTACTTTGGGGGGAGCAGTATATCCGAAACAGATAGTTATAAATATCTTGGTCTCACTTTTGATAGCAACTGCACTTTCAAGTCTCATAAAGAGAAGATCAAAAAGAAAGGGATGGCCCTTGCAGCAGGCCTGGCAGGCTATTTAGGCACCTAAATGGATCCTCCTATACCCCGATTCTTGAAACCTCCAAAGCAAAAATAATACCAACCCTAGCTTTTGGGTGTGAAGCACTGAGAGCCAGAGACATCTTGGTCCTGGATAAAATCTTAATTCATATACAGATGAATCTTTCATCTCCCCCAATGCACTTCACTAGGACAAATTAGACTTGAGTTTGTGCTAATAAAGCAGTCTCACGCAAGGGGAGCAGCTTTTGCTACTCTCTGCTATAAGCTAAAAAACGCAGAGCCCAATTCCATTAATTACTATGTTTGGGAGGAGATTGCAAAAAAGCCACGCTTGCCTTTTCACAAATATTTCAATGACACCATCAAACTACTAGGCCTGAAGGAATTGTGGTTAAGCTCAGCAAGTCAAGATCAATTCAAAAAGGCGTCATCAAAATCATCTAAAATATCAGCATCGTTAGAGGATAGGGCAACCCTAGCAAAACGCCAACACGCCTGGGTTGTATTGAATAGCTACACATCCCTGAGACCTCACAGTACTTGGTGGAAGCCCTAAATCCCAAGACAAAAACCAATTCTTGTTTTGCCGACTGGGTGGATTCCCTTCGTTTCCATTTATCAAGCCCTGGATGAGGACAGCAAGAGACATGGCCTGCAGGCTATGCGGTTTGGCAGTCAAAAACCTGGTCCACACCATCTGTTTTTGTCCAACCACACTAGGAATTCGCCAGATACTTTTGCGTCCCCATTGGAAACAGCAAGGGGTGCGCACTTGCAGGTAAGCAATCTTGACCTGCTTCAATTCATCAGACGCGAGTTCCATTGGCAGAATAGTTAAGTATATGCATGGTGTGGAAAAGGCACTTATAAAGGCAGAACAACATCGCCAGGGGCTAACATCCCAACCTGCCATAACAACAGAATGACAACCGCTTCCTGTTTGAAGAAATAGATACCTCTTTGGACAACCGCTTCTTGATTGAGGAAACAGACATCTCCTTGGACAGTGCCAACAAAGCACCCTTCACCTGTCCACTTCGTCATTCTAAAATGTATCTTTGACCAACTAATTTTATCACCCTGTCTTCTCATTGATGTATAAAAAAAGGAACATATGGTTGATTATTTAAATCACATGATTTTATTGATATTTTAAATGATCAGTATTAATGCCGCACTTTAATTGCTTTTTATTGTAAAGATTTTAAATAATCAAACAATAAACATATTTCTGGTTAAAAAATAAATAAAACTGGGCTGGTTTGTCATTCGGTGCCTAGAGCTCGCAGTGATTGCAGCTGCCCGGTTGCCCCTGTTACTTCTAAAATAAATCTACACTTGTAACCCACCTATAATTGGTGGCTGGCTTTCCTTCTCCTTCAGCTTTAACTGCAGCGAAGGCTCTTAGCATGTCCTACCAACTTCCTCTGCATAGGCAAACAGCACAAAGAATTCAAATCCTGTCACAAGCCTCGCAAGTTGCCTTGGCAAGCCCATCAAAAGCATTACTCATAGCCAAGGTACAGACTAAACAGTCATTATAATAACGAAATGGATGCAACCACGGGATAAAAGAATGACATCAAGCTATCAATCACACTTCTAAGATCCAGATAAAGGCTGAAGTATTTTTTGTTTGTCTTTACTGTATTTAGACCAGTGCCAAGAAATCCCATTGGGGGTCGGTGCTATACAAATAATGTTAGTTAGTCAGCCTATCAGGTTCTCGAGGACAGGGGAGAGGCTACCATAGTGTGTTGTTGATTTAAAATACGGGCCTTCTAGTTGGCTTGACAGAATTACCCAAACTCACATTATTGGTGGTTCATATAATATAGTCTTAGCATTTACTTCACTTCGTTCACAACACACACCTTACTAATCCATCTAGCTTACTGTTGCCCCTTGACAATCATCACTGATCCAAATCCTGATGAAAGGATGGGAGTTCAGTGCGTAATATGCATGGCAGATCTACCATAGATAACGACGTGTTTCACTGGTCTGGCTTTTAATGTTTTATGCATCTTTTAAAGAGCGAGTAGCTGCGTCTTGTTTTGCAGCAAGATTCCTAATCCGTTTACATGAGTGAGAGCAATGACTAATAGTAAATGAATCATTGTAAACTCATACTTCAAATCTCCTGTTTGTTTTTTACTAACTTTTCAATGCAAACCTCCCTGTTGTCCATTAGTAAAGTTCAGCTCATTAAATGTACCTCAATGTTTCTACTAACTGGGCTTTTGATCATGGATCCACGTTTGTCATCCTGTTAAATAGGTTTTCTTTCGTATAAAATGACCACTACACGAGACACAAGCGGCTGCAAGCCCAGGAAGCAGGTAAAGAAAAGGACTGCCAGCTTTTGAGCCCTTTCAAAGATGAGACTGAGGAAAGTGGAATCTAAAAGTGGCCAGGCACGACTGGTACAGGTAAGAGCGATGGGGCGGGGCCAGGGGGGGAGTCGAAATACGACGGGATAAGGAAAATAAAATAAATGAATAAATAAAACCACTTACCTTGAGCTCACCGCATCGACGAGTGGTAAGTGGATTTATTTAATTTATTTTCCCTATCCCGTCGTATGTCGGCTTTCCCACCACCCCACTGCTCTTACCTGTTCCGGCCGCGCCTGGCCACTTTTAGCTTCCACTTTCCTCTGTCTCATCTTTGAAAGGCCTCAAAAGCTGGCACTCCTTTTAAAGTGCACAGCAAATGATGGCAAAATGGAAGCATGTGCGGGAAAGAATGTGATGCTTCAGTGGTGCCCATTTTAAGTGTGCCTTGCTGTGAGATCGGAGTGCTAGTGGGTCGAGGGGTGGAGTGTGGGCGAATTTACTGCACCACCGCTAGGAGACTTCCCTCTGGCATAGGCAGGTGCCTCTAGTCATTACCATGGCCTTTTTGCAGCCTCGTCTCAATAGCATAATTTTTGCCTAGAGGCACTTACAGCATACCTATAGCCATGCCTTCCTCTGAGTTTCAGGTGCTGTGTAGAACATTGCACAAGTGCCACTACCAGGCGTGGCCAGTACAGGTAAGAGCGGTGTGGCAGGGGTGAGGCAGTGCGGGGGAGAAGTCGACATACGACTTGATAGGGAAAATAAATAAATAAATAAATAAAACCACTTACCTTGCACTCGCCGCATCGCCGATCTATATATAAATATATATATATATATATATATATATATATATATAAAACACAATACTACAAACCTAAAATAAAGCTCAGCGCATGCCACATATATAACTAAAGTCGGCCAGGAAGGAGCCTGGGCCGGGGAAGGCAAAGCCGGACCCAATGGGGGCCCCGGCCAAACGCCGCCCGGAGGCAGGAAGCCTCCCCCCCGGGGCGCAAGCCCGGGAAAAAGGGGGCGACCGCGATTGGTCGCCCCAAGTGTAACTCGGCCTGCCCCAATCAGAGGAGCAGGCCGCAAGCCGCAGAGGGGATTAAGAAGGGGGCAAGCAGCCCCCTCGAGCATTCAATCCCCTCCGACGGCAAGAGGAGAAGGAATCGGCGGATCGAGCAGGACCAGAGCAGCTGGAGCAGGTGGCGTCGCAGCGGCAACTGAGGACTACACCTCCGGACCCACCTTCAACACGATCCGGATTTCTTCACCCGGATTTCTTCACCGGCAGCAAGGCGTCATCCGGGGGCAGCCGTGCAGACAAAGGAGGCGGGGGCAGCCGAAGTGCACTGAGGACCCTACCAGCCACAGGATCCCCAGCTTTCCCGATCCGGCTTTTCGGCAGTGAGGCTTCCTGCCTCGGCTCCCTGCGTCAGGAGCGGTTTCCCCGCCCTCGGGCCTGCTGAATCGGCCGCGGGGGACCCGGCTTTGCTTGGCGAGCCATCAGCGACCCGGTTTCTGTTTTTCCTGGAGAGGGACTCGACTTGGGTGGCCCCGGCCTGCCCTCCTTGCCTCCCGCCTTTCCTCGCTGCACTGTGGGCGGCTCAAGAAGGACCGGCACTGCGGGACAGCGAGGAGCTCCAAAAACCGGCGCAAACCGCCGCCCACCCTCAGCAACAGCAGCTGAGCCTCGCTACACTCGGCCTTAAAGGGGCAGGACCCGGGCTGCAGCTCGAGCACAGCCAGGTGTCTTAAAGGGGCAGGAGCCCGCAAGACACCGCCGGTTGCAGGATTAAGCAAATCTTTTGGCTTTGGGGATTATTGAGAGGGTTTTCCACTGTGGATGTGGGCAACAAGCTGTGTGGACTAAATCCACTACTTTGGGCACCAAGCACAGCCCTCACAGTTGGTGGGTCAAGCACCACAAAAGACAAAGTAGGTGGGCCAGAGCACTCAGGACTGTTGTGCCACAGCCCCCGATCCACCATCTCAGCAACAGATCGCAGCGGGATGGCCAGCAAGCGTGGGACAGCCGGGAGGGCGACACGGCTTCCCGCTCGTTTCAGGGAAACGGAAGGCGAGGCAGAAACTCCCCAGAAGGGGCAGAAGAGGCAAGGGGGGCAACGGCCCGGAGCTGGACGAGGATCTACAAGCGATGCTGGACTGAGCCAGGGCATTGGTGGCTCTAAAAGGGCAATCATGGGTGGACCAACAGATCAAGGAGGGAGCCCATGGGAGAGGGAAGAAACAGCGACAGGCGTCCCCGCCAGCACCACCCACCATGAAACCCGGTGCGAAGGGGCATGCAGCCAGAACGGCGGCCCCCGCAAAGAACCCTGAGACAAGGGCCAAGGTCCCGGCAGCCAGTAAGGCGGCACAGGGTGGGCTCATGGGTGCACGAGCCAAGAGCAGGAGGGCGGCATCCCCCGAGCTGGTGTCCAGCTCCGACGCCGAGGAGAGCAGCGAGGAGGAGGGGTCTGTAGCCAGCACGGCGGCCTTTCAGGACTCGCACAGCGGTTTGGATCAGCGCGGACAAGGGTAAGCACCGCAAGAGAAGCAGCAGGGGGCGCATGGACAGGCACAGCGCCATAGCCTAGCGGAAAGGGGCCCAGGGCAAATAGTAAACCTGGGCACGCAACATGGCTTGAGTAATTTGGCAATGCAAGGGCCCTGGCCCAATCAGTCCCCTTGGCAACTAGGGCAAGGTATGGACCAGCAGGGTTTCCAAGGGGAGGCTTGGGGTCCACCGGCTTGGATGCCATGGTGGCAGTGGCCGGGGGCAGGATCCTCTGTTGGGGTAGGTCCACCATGGGCCACAGGAAGCCAGGGAGGCAGCAAGGAGCCAGGATGAGAGCCAGACATAAGGGGAGGCACGAAAAGGGCAGCAGGCAAAAGTAAACAGAACCCCCAACTGGCACAACAGGGCGAGGTGGCATCACCAGAGGAGGGCGCACAAGGGGTGCCAACGGCCCCCGGGGCCAGCAAGGCAGGCGAAGGTGGGGTGACAGGCGAGGGCGCAGACCCTAAAGGGAAGCCGGCCAGTGCATACCTGCGCCCTTCCCCGAGCGATCCCCCCACAACCACAAAGCTCCTAGGTTTGGCCAATCTCATCCCGCTGGCCGTGAAAGAAAGGATATGGAGGAAGGAGTTTATAGACATCTTCTCCCTGCTAGAGGTACGCCAGGCAGGCTTAGACCTGACAGTACAGGACAAAAAAGACGATGATAGGAGGGACAGGCGCCAACCCAGGGTAGAGAGAACAATTGAGAATTGGCTAAAAGCATTCAGGACCCTGGCTTGCGTTTTTGTGGAAAAATTCCCCCAGAGCGCGGCGGCACTCATTTTGTACGAGCAAAAGGTGCACGAGGCACAGTTGAAGTATCAGGGGGAGGCATGGTTGAAATACGACGAGGGTTTCAGGGAGAAGATGCAAACATGGCCAGTGATTGAATGGGACTGGCAAGACATGGAGGGTTTCTCAACACACATGGTGGCTGCCAGGGAAGGAGTCAGCCCCAGGGACAGCAATTTTCGCTCCTATGGGAGTAAGGGCAAATATGAAGGCCAAGGGTTCAAGGGTAAGAGCCAGGGAACTACCAAATCTGGGAAACCATGCTGGAAATTCAACAAAGATGATTGTAAATGGGGGGCAGGATGCAGGTTCAAACACGCGTGCGGGTCTTGCGGGGGAAACCACCCGGCGATCCGCTGCAAGCAAGGACAGGGAGCAGGAGCGGGCAAAGAGAGTACCGGCACAAAGAAGTAACGAGCGGGCCCCTGCGGTCGGGGAGCCAGGGGCCAAGGGCAGGGGACAGCTGCTACCAACCCCAATTAAAACCAGCAGGCTGGTTTATCTATTAGGTCAGTATCCTAAGGCAACAGACAGTCAAAAGTTGGCAGAGGGTTTCACACAAGGTTTCATAATACCCTACAAAGGTCCCAACGGGGCACGGGAGAGCCGGAACCTGAAATCGGTGAGGGAAAACACAAGCATAGCACGAGACAAGGTAGGCAAGGAAATCCAACTGGGGCGGGTGGCCGGCCCGTTCAACTCCCCCCCGCTGGAGAACCTGATGGTCTCCCCACTAGGAGTGGTACCCAAGAAGGAGGAACGGAAATTCAGGCTGATACACCATCTGTC
The DNA here is from genome assembly GCA_963921515.1 of Calotriton arnoldi. Classification (NCBI taxonomy): domain Eukaryota; kingdom Metazoa; phylum Chordata; class Amphibia; order Caudata; family Salamandridae; genus Calotriton; species Calotriton arnoldi. The sequence continues at coordinate 1,933,858 of CAWUFW010002169.1, forward strand.
CCACCCGCAAGGGCAGTCCATCAACGACTGGCTGGAACAGGATGATTGCTCAGTAGCCTATGCATCAGTAAATGACGCAGTAGACCTGATAAGGCAGGAAGGAAGGGGAGCCCTACTAGCCAAAACAGACATTGAGTCGGCTTTCCGACTCCTGCGGGTCCACCCAGACAGCTACCATTTGCTAGGTTTCCAGCTAGACGGAAAATATTACTACGACAAATGCTTGCCAATGGGGTGCTCAATATCATGTGCATATTTCGAGGCATTTAGCAGCGTCCTAGAGTGGGAAGTAGGGAGACGGGCCCCGCGAAGGTGTTGGGTCCATTACTTAGACGATTTCCTTTTTGTCGGCAAGGCAGGCACAGGCGACTGCGCCCTCCTCCTGCAGAGTTTCACAGCACTGGCACAGGAACTAGGGATACCGCTAGCACAAGACAAGACAGAAGGCCCGACCACGAAACTGTCCTTCCTAGGGATAGAACTAGACACGGTTGCAGGACATGCAGATTACCACCCAACAAGGTAGCGGAGCTCAAGGAGATCATGGGTAAGCTGAGGCTACAAAAGAAGGCCACGCTAGGCGAGATGCAACAGTTGCTGGGGAAACTGAACTTCGCCACAAGGGTGATCCCGGCAGGGCGGGCATTTGCAAATAGGCTGGCATGGCTGACCAGGGGCATGACGCAAAAGCACCACAGGGTCCGTTTAACGCAATGGGTAAAAGCAGATCTAGAACAGTGGGAATCCTTCCTGTCCGATTTCAATGGCATCCTAATGTGGCGAGAGCCTTGGGTACCAGCAAGTCAGCTCGAGCTGTACACCGACGCAGCAGGGGTCCTCGGTTTTGGGGCCATCCTAGGGACAGCGTGGATGGCAGAGGCATGGCCAGAGGCCTGTAAACAAGCAGGGGCCACAGCGAACATTTCACTGCTGGAGCTCTTCCCCATAGTAGTGGTTTTTCACATCACGGCAGAGCGACTAGCAAACAGGCAGATAACACTGTGATCTGACAACCACGCAGTAGTGCAGGCAATCAACATGGGGACGGCGAAATGCACGTCTGTGGTTGGCCTGTTACAAAAGTTGGTCCAATGCCAACTGAGGGCGAATATAGCGCTTAGGGCACGACACGTCCGGGGAACAGACAACTCAGTTGCGGATGCAAAACACACAAGATGATGGACGGAATGCTGCACATTGGCAAACATTCACCCCCAGTCACAGATCTGGGTTTAATCCATCGTTATTTTGCTTCACCACGCCACCCCAGATCAGACATAGCCATATGCAAATCAGTCTTGACTCTGTGCCTCATGGGAACAGTCCAGACCGAACTGCCAAGCCATGTCTTCCCTGGACCGGAATCAAGCATCCTAGGACCGGTTTCAGGCTATCAGCCTTCATCAGCCAGGATAGCTTGACTCCAGTGGCGTAGTGAGCACGGGACCCACGTCTGGGCATACCCTTCCCACAGAGGGCGAAATGCAAAACACACAAGATGATGGACGGAATGCTGCACATTTGCAAACATTCACCCCCAGTCACAGATCTGGGTTTAATCCATCGTTATTTTGCTTCACCACGCCACCCCAGATCAGACATAGCCATATGCAAATCAGTCTTGACCCTGTGCCTCATGGGAACAGTCCAGACCGAACTGCCAAGCCATGTCTTCCCTGGACCGGAATCTAGCATCCTAGGACCGGTTTCAGGCTATCAGCCTTCATCAGCCAGGATAGCTTGACTCCAGTGGCGTAGTGAGCACGGGACCCACGTCTGGGCACCCTTCCCACAGAGGGCGAAATGCAAAACACACAAGATGATGGACGGAATGCTGCACATTGGCAAACATTCACCCCCAGTCACAGATCTGGGTTTAATCCATCGTTATTTTGCTTCACCACGCCACCCCAGATCAGACATAGCCATATGCAAATCAGTCTTGACCCTGTGCCTCATGGGAACAGTCCAGACCGAACTGCCAAGCCATGTCTTCCCTGGACCGGAATCAAGCATCCTAGGACCGGTTTCAGGCTATCAGCCTTCATCAGCCAGGATAGCTTGACTCCAGTGGCGTAGTGAGCACAGGTGGGACGGGTATGCCCAGACGTGGGTCCCGTGCTCTCCATGCCACTGGAGTCAAGCTATCCTGGCTGATGAGGGCTGAAAGCCCGAAACCGGTCCTAGGATGCTTGTTTCCAGTCCAGGGAGGAGTCAAGCTATCCTGGCTGATGAGGGCTGAAAGCCCGAAACCGGTCCTAGGATGCTTGTTTCCAGTCCAGGGAGGACCTGGCCTGGCAGTTCGGGCTGGACTGTTCCCATTGGGCGCAGGGTCAAGACTGATTTGCATATGGCTGGGTCCAAACTGGAATGGCGTGGTGAGCAAAAAACGATGGATTTAGGCCCAGATCTCTGTACTGGGGTGAATGTATGACATTGTTCTGCATTCTGTCCATCAATTGTTGTTTTTGCATTTGTCACCCCGAGTGGGACGGGTATGCCTAGACTGGAGTCCCGTGCTCTCCATGCCACTGGAGTCAAGCTATCCTGGCTGATGAGGGCTGAAAGCCCGAAACCAGTCCTATGATGCATGTTTCCAGTCCAGGGAGGACCTGGCCTGGCAGTTCGGGCTGGACTGTTCCCATTGGGCGCAGGGTCAAGACTGATTTGCATATGGCTGGGTCCAAACTGGAATGGCATGGTGAGCAAAAATACGATGGATTTAGGCCCAGATCTCTGTACTGGGGTGAATGTATGACATTGTTCTGCATTCTGTCCATCAATTGTTGTTTTTGCAACTCAGTTGCGGATGCCATTTCTCGTTTTCAGTGGGCAAGATTCCGAGACCTCGCTCCAAATGCAGACCAAGGGATGACCCCGGTGCCGGAGGAAGTATGGGCATGAGTAGAGCTGGGTTAGAAGTGATGCTGGAACATGCACTGGCCCCGAAGACAATGCACCGATACCGTAAGTGCTGGGCGACATTTACTGCAGCTACTGGGCTAACAAAGGACCATCCGGCGGGGCATAGGGAGGTCCTGGGTTTCATAGATTGGGCCTTTAGAGCGGGTAGGACAAAATCTTGGGCGCAGACCCATTTGAGCGCGGTGGCATACTACACAAAGATGGCGTCGGGGCAGGACCCCACCAGGGGTATTCACTGCAGGATGGCATTGAAAGGGTGGGGCATAATGCAGAAGGCAAGTCGAGATGCAAGAAGGCCCATTCATTTCCAATTAGAGCAGCAACTGGTAGGGTCTCTTGGGGAGTTATGCTCATCAGAGAGCAAGGCCATACTTTTCAGGGCAGCTTTCGCGCTAGCTTTCTTTGGGGCATATAGAGTGAGCGAGCTGGTGGCTCCAGCAGCAAGGGACGCAGGAGGGGCATGCATACACCAAACCGACGTTAGGATCGGGGAGGGCCACATGGACATCCTGCTGCGGAGGTCGAAGACAGACCAAGCGGGCAAAGGGAGGTGGACCAGACTACATTGCATAAGGGAGAAATCATGCTGTCAGGTATGCCTGGTACGGAGATACATGGCAACCGTAGAAACCAGAGAAGGGCCGCTATTCAGACATGAGGATGGGACATTCCTTAGCCGTTTCCAATTTATAGCAGTGATGAGGAAGGCCTTGGGGGCGGCGGGGCTCCAACCCAGGGCATTCCGATCCCATTCATTTAGGATCGGGGCCGCAACCACGGCGGCCGGGCTGGGCATGGGCAGCGAGCAAATCAAGGGGATTGGGCGTTGGGCATCTGGCGCGTTTAAACGGTACATAAGCCCCACCTCACACTGAGCCCGGATTTCCCCCCCCCCCTTTATAGGTCCGACCACGCTGCGCAGAACGGTGTGGTTCGTGGGACATTCCTACGTCACACGGGCACAACAGTGGGCAGCGGCCAGACGCGAATTCGGCGGGATCTGGCTGCGGGACACCGAGGTGGTCTGGATGGGTCGGTCCGGGATGAAATGGGACCAACTGCTACCTGCAGTGCAAGCAGCGCTAGGGAGAGGTGGCAAACCAGACGCGGTAATAGTCCACCTGGGAGGTAACAACCTGGCCGCACTGGGCAGGAGGGCCCTGCTAATGACAATGCAGGCGGACTTAGCTGCTTTGGCAAAACTGGTGCGCCCCGCCAAAATAATCTTCTCGGAGATAATAGTGCGGAAGTCCTGGAGGGGGGCGTTTGACTTGGGGGCGGTGGAGAGATCCAGACGCAAGCTAAACATTACTATGACAAAGATATGTAGGGCCAACGGCTGGGGATTCGTATGGCACAGCTTCATAAATCTTAGGTCGCCAGGCTACCACCTGGAGGATGGCGTGCACCTAACAGGGGTGGGGATGGATATGTTCCTGCTAAACATTGTGGGGGTATTAGAGCAAATGGGTTTCTCATGAGCGATGGGAGAGCATAGGGGAGTAAGCTCGGAGCTCGGAGCTCCCTCCGATCGGTGAGACCGTAGGTAGCGTGGCGGAAGACAACCTAGAAGAATAGGAAAGGAAGAGAAATTGATAGAAGTAGATGGAAGTCTCACGCAGTGTCCTTGGAATGCCTCACGGCAGGGACACTGAGGGACCAAACAGTGGCCAGTAGCCACGGAGAGAGCAGATGCAAGGCTCCCGCAGGGCCCTTGGGATGCCTCACGGCAGGGGTACCAAAGGAGCGAAAGGTAGAACTCAGCCGCGGGCTGGATAGATGAGGTGCTCACATGGGGTCCTTGGGATGCCACACGGCAGGGACCCCGAAGAGCAGGGAGGGGCCAAGATGGCACTGAAGGCAATACGGACGGACACCCACCAAGTCGGTAGCAAGTTGAAGCCTAACCCCTTGGCAACAGTGGGCGTGGTATTGGGGCCCCCTCCGGAAGGTGATCTGTCTGAGAGCAGTGAACAACAAAAAATGGACTGAATGAGCCACAATGGCAAATCATTAAGTGAGGAACAAAATGTTATGTATGACCATGAGAAACAAATGTATATAATGTTTAAGTGTTTAATAAACTGCAACCCTTTTTGGCACCAAGCAAGTTGTCCATGATGTGTTTAAAGGTCAAAGGGGAGCAGTTGGAAAATGACTAAGGGAGGGGGAGGCAACTAGCCGCCTGGGAGGGGTTATACTGCTGCGTCACAGCAGCTGTTTCACCTAATATTTGTTGCAAGGCAATGGTAAAAAAAACAACATAGTCATGTTAAGAACCCGGATTAGGCAAGACTTCAAATATTAACATCCCAGGAACAGTGCTTTAGGTGGAAATATAGAAGTGCAGGTACTTTGTATTTAGAGCACCTGTTTGCTCCTGAGAAGTGCAGGCAGTGATTAATTTGAGCCTGTGGTTTCCGGTGCTCAGCACTGGCACTTAATCATCAACACCAGCGATTTTCATGAGCACCAGTTAAGGGCGCATTCATTTATGGGGAGATTAAATAATTTGTCCAGAATCACAGGATGTTGAGCCGATGCCGAGACTCGAACTGGCTCCCCAGCTCCGAAGCCTGCAGCTCTGGTCATTATGCCTCATCCTCTCCCCACTTTCATGGTTAGCAGTTGGTTCTGTTTTAGGTGGCGCTAACAGGAGAAACGGGCTGGTGCAAGCTTCCTCCTGATGAGAGCCCCGGCACTTATATATTTTTTTTACAAATTAACCACTGAGTGCAGGTACTCTCCCCTTCAAGTTAAAGAAGTCCTGGTACTCAGTACCGGACAGTAACTGCCTATTTAAAGCACTGCCCAGGAACCATCTTTTGTTACCGGTTTGTTATTTACTTTGCAATTACAAACTGAATTGCTTTGTGCCAGCGTAATTCGTACCCTAAAGGCACGCATCGAAGTTGTCGCGGTGCTGGGGCCATCAAATTGAAATGGGGGCCCTTCCTACGAAGAGAACCTTTTTCAAAGTTTAAAGATATGTGTAGTGGGCTGGCCCCACATGTTCAGGAGACATAGTAGACGTAGCCGAGATGATTTTATGTAGTTTATTAAGTCCTTAAGTAGAGTAGATACAGAGCCCCACCAGGAGCAGCCTCCTAGCTGCTCAGCCCATCTTCCAACTGACCACACACACACCAGGCACCCAAGCATTCCACTCACACTAACATTCTACGCGGAACACTCACACTGGCTGAGCAGCTAGGTACAGGATGAAAGGGAACATATTAATATGACCTGAGGATACTACAATATGTCCTGTGAGAAAACAGAAATCACCGGCGATCAGCATCTGGCGCCATCTACAGGAATTAGTCATGTTAGCTGCATTATATATATATTATAATTGATAAGGGCGGCAGCATTGTTTTAAAAAAAATCTCTAATAAATATGTTGCAGCACCCGAATGGAGTACCTCAAGAAACACGGGTCCTGTGTAATGACCCCCTGCTACTCCCCTTCTGACGGGCCTGCCTATAGACTTGCTACTCAGAGTATGATTGATGTACTCATACATCAGAACTTTCTGTTGCACCTTTGAATAATCTCGTTTACGTTGTTTGCAGTGAATAAAGAAGAAATGTAATACAGTAGACAACATACGATGTTTGTTTTGTATCATAATAGATAATAAACTAGAGGAACTAGTTAAAAGCATATGACCAATACATGTCCTTTGTTTCTGTTGATATGGTGAACAGTGGTCTCATTGCGCTCCACACACGGTCTGAAAAGGTGGAAATAGATTCACAGTTGGTGTTTCAAGTTTACTTCCCATCTCTTCCTTTAACTTGTCCACAACCTTTTTATCTGACCCACCCCAAATCATTTGTTAAACCGCCACTTTGACACATAAAGAGAGTGTGTACCATGAGAAGCAACAAAAATAAATAATTAAAGTTGGTTGCAGAGCTTAGCTTCAACAGGGACTCTGAAATGTTATGCTTTTGCACACGGCACAGGTACAACATGGTAACAGCAGTAGAAGCTTCCCTTCCTGACTGAAAAGTTACAATGCTACAGCAGCAGTCCAAGCTTCCTGCTGTTACTGAACAGGAAAAGCTCAGGAGGTATCAATGAAGCCTCTCTCACATAGTCTGCAGCAGCAGTGCAAACACCCTTACCTATTTGATGCATATGTTCCAGTACGGCTGCATGGATTCAGGAGCAGCCCGTGCAGGTAAGAGCTGTGGGGCCGGGTTGGGGGTGGGGGTGGGTGGGACAGAGGATTCGACAGACGACGACCACGAGGGAAAATTAAATAATTAATTAATTTTCCCTCGTCGTCGTCTGTCGAAATCCCCCCCCCCCCACCCGGCCCCACTGCTCTTACCTGCATAGGCCGCGGCTGTATGGATTGCAAACCGCCCCCCGCCGCCACCACTGTCCTGCTTCTTTCATTAGTCCACAGCAGCCGGACTTCTAAACCACGGCTCTTGCGCCCAGAACTACAGCCTGCATACCGGACACGGATGAAAACACCGGTTGGGAAGTCAGCCAAGTTTGTGATCGGAGAGGCTCGTGGGACCCTCCCTTTCCACAGTCCGTACAAAGTAAGGAAGATACTCTATGGACTACTGGAAAAACGACACTCTGTGGGCTCGGCATTTTTACATAATTCACTTTCCGGTACACAGCTTGAAGTTTTCGATCAAAACGGATATTGCGAGATCAGAAGGTATTAAAATCGCTGCATCCGGAATACAATGCTGCACCGAGCACTTTGCAGAATGTTACTGGTCACCTTTCAGCTGTTACTGTATTTAGAGAAGAGACTGTGTTGCCCGCATAGTTCACACATTCCTGTATTGATATACAAGCAACACACATAAATATTTAAATATCATAAATAGAAGGGAAACAAATATTCCTTTAACTCGAAAAGGTTTTGTTTCACGGTTCATTCAAAATCTGTTCACACGACTGACACTATTTTAAAAGCAGATTTTTGAGCATCTCGTTTTAAAGTCAAATGTCTAAAATACTAAAGTGCATAGTGTTGAGACATGTACATAACAAATCTACGATACTTGTTCTGCAGGGCTGTTAAGGAAAAACTGATGAAACACAGTTTAAGCCCGGAACCTAACAGGACGTGCCCAATAAGGGAGACATACAGTGTATTAAAAAAAAAGAATTCCATGTGTAGATTTGTTTTTGCCCAAGTGCAAAACTGTCAACGTTTTACACAATCAACTTTACTATTGGATGCAAAAAAAACAGTGATAATAAAATGGCGTTCTGTGCTTCCATGCAAGGCAAAATGATTAAGATTTTGAATGGTTTTAAATAGCTTCTGCTGAATGTTTACTGTTTTTTGGCTGAAAAAACAATGTATTACTATGGAACCGAGATTCCCTTTGCATCAGTGCGTTAAAATATCTAAATAGATAACGCCACAGGATTTATCACAAAAATGCCACATTATTTACCATCCATTACCATGTAATTTGCCTTTGTAATTGTATCAACCCTGTCGCACACTTCGGCCTTCCAGTACCACTGCGGCTGGAAATGACAGTCCGGGTAAAACATCCTTCTCCAGGCCAGGCAACCAACCCTTCCTGTGGCACGCTGCACCTCACTTTACATCTTGTCAGCTCCACGCACCCACAGACACTGCTCGGCTTAGTGGGTGCCGGTGGCATTCTTCTCCACCAAAACTGCAAACACCCACACCATCAGCTGCCCCCACCTGTCTCTTTTCCGTCCAGCCCTGCAGAACAGTGCTAAAATAGCATTGGCAAAAGGAGCGTAGGGGGCCCAGCAGGAGTCTTCCAATAAGTTACATTAACTGGCTTTACAGCCTGTTTTCTGTGAAGCGGACTGGTGTTGTTTGACAGTGTTCTAGCGAATAGCCAGGTGCCTTTTTACCCTCACCTCTTGAGAAAAACTACCCACTCTTTTGTCCTGATTAAACGTCCATCAGGCCCTCATACCTAGGTTGCCTGAATTCACCACACCAGAGACACCAGTGAAAAATGTATGTTTGTCGTTTAATGACATTTGTGTTTCATATGTGCACTGGTGATTGGTGAAGTCCATTTGCGCCATGTGCTTCACCAAATGATGGGTTCTCTTATGTTTGGGTTGATGATGGCCATTTTGGACATCCCGGCCTGGAGGAAAAATCTTTATAACTCTCATCCTGAAACCTGTATGGCTGACGGGCAGAGGATCCAATCCATTCCTTTTTTTGAACAGTGTAGGTTTGTCCTGCCCTTTATGAAAATACCTCACAGACTATGCCCTGTGTTTTCTTCTCCCCCATTAGGAGTGGGACCAGAGACTGCTTTCAGCGTGAGACCAGTAGACATAACTCATACAGTAGTTACAACTCTGTGCATGTAGCTAGGGTCAAGAACCCTTTGAATGAGTCCAGCAGCATGGTGATCTTTCAAAATTACAGACATGCAAAAAGTTCCAAACAAAATAGTCTGTGCTTGGCTCTGGCATTCTACCTCAACTATCGAGGGAGTATACATGCTAAAATTCTCAGACAGACTTAGCCTGTTCCTTTGTCATCTGCACACCAATGAGGGCTGCATCCCCTTGGTTAAAATAAAAATAAAAATCATTTGCAATGCAATTGGTCTCACATTTCCGAGAGTTTGAGCTGTTCGCATTGTAAATGACAATGCCTTTTATTTATGCGTTTTCAAAACCTGCAAGCGGTGCGTAAACATGCACTTTGTACTTATAGTCGTTGCTTACGAGAAGGAAGGCTGGCAGTAACTGTGCCTCTTTTACTGCCAGTCTTGCTTCTCGTAAACAAGAACTATAAGTACAAAGTGGTGTTTACGCACCGCTTGCAGGTTTTGAAAACGCATAAATAAAAGGCATTGTCATTTACAATGCCAATAGGTCAAACTTGCGCAAATGCGAGACCTATTGCATTGCAAATGCTTGTTATAGATTGGTATTACTTTGGCACCCTTCCATGAATCCGGAATAGGAGATCCCATTGCAATGGCGTTAACAAGGGCAAATATGTATGTTGACAGGAGTCTATATCTTACATGAATATATCATCAGGTATACTATCGGGCCCAGGAGCCCTACCTCTTGTAATAGCGTCAAGAGAAGCTTTGATATCAGTTAACTTGAATATTGGGGTGACACGACTCAAGGGCCTATATCCAAAATCAACCCCTCAGTAGGAGCTAAAGAGCCATTGTGGTACATATTCTTAAAGTACTCACAGCAATCTAGCCGAGAGACATAGTTAGTAGATTCAGGCGCAGTAACATTGCCACCCCAGGTGACCAAAGGCCAAAATGTGGGGGTGTCATTAGCAGAGCATGCTTCCTTTAAGTCCCGTCACCTCTGTTCATCCCAATCCCTTTTAGCTTTGAACAAGCTTGTTTTATAGGCCTTTCTAATAAAAGGAATTAGGGCATTGTCTTTTGATTTCATGGCCAATGACCATCTAAGATGTCTGCATTCCTTATTAAACCAAGAGCTAGGTTTCGGGTTGTTAAGTATATCAAAATATGCTAAGAAAAGTTTTTGTGTAAATCGCTTAGTGCTATTACATCCACGTTTTAAGTCACGGCTTATGACAGGCAAAATATCCGGGTGGGCAGCCACTTGAGCCATTTAAGTCGGCGCATATCAGTACTAGGCTCAATGTCCCCAGTAGAGGGAGCGGAAGAGGATCGAATAGATGTCTGCCCAAAGAGCAAACATCGTGAGACACACTGAGTTATGGCCACTCTCTATATTCTTTTCGTGATGACCATATCATCAACAAGCCTTAGATTGACTAAAATATAGTTGATACAACTCATGTGATTGGGTTTGTTGAACTTAAAATCCCCCTTTGTGTCTAATTTTATCTGGCCGTTAATGGCCCTGACCCCAAATTCCAGTGAAAGAGCCTTTAGCTGCAGAGCAGCTTGAGTCCACCTTTTTATAGGAGCTATGTCCAACTGGGGAATAGCCCATTTCTCATACATTTCATACGTTAACCTAAATTCATCACTATCGAGGGGCTCAAAGGTGGTATTATAGTCCCTCGATAGGATGAGATGGAATTGAGGTGAGTGCCTATCCAGATAATCTTCAAGGGATTGTAAGGTCTTCAAAGCCAGACCACCCTTAACCGCTCTAGCATAGATGTAAAAATGGCAACACTATGTTTCTTATTAGTCATTAATTGGATGCTCAGAATATCTGAGCAATCAATGTTTAATTGCTGAATTTTACAAGTTAATGAGGCTCTAACCCAGATAGTTAGCCTGCCTGATGCTCTCCCAAACTGGCTTTGTTTAGCTAGGACGTAAAAATGTAGGTAACCCGGTTTAAAAATTGGGACTATGCTCCATGTTTCTTGGAACACGCAAAAGTCATATTTATCAATGAACTAATACAATTCAAGTTGGGCTTTTTTTTACTTGAGATCGGCCACATTTCATGAGACGAGTGTTACAAGCAGATAAGACATTGTTAGTAATTAGTGGGCTTGAAAGGACGTTAGATTGTGAATTAATTACAGGGCTAATGGCTATGCTGGAATTTATCTTAGCACCTGATGTCGTAAAGCTGGCTGCGAATACATGATTATTTGGAGCCTCAATCAAAGGAATACTGTTAAAATTCAATGTGGATGGAGAAGCTAGTAACAAGATATTTCTAGAAGAACCCATAAGTCAGTCAACATCACTCAGAGGAGAAGAGCCAGATGTAGAATGTAGAGTGTTATGTGTGGCAGTAGACCGACTAGTCCCTGACTGGAAGTATTTGAACTGGATATTAGAATTATTTGGAGTTTAGGACCTCGTATCGAGAGCCACTAGGCTGTCAGCCATATTCCCATCTCCAAAAGTTAACTCGATCATATAAAAATTCAGGTTGCTTGTGGGGTGTCTTTTAGCACTAATGATGTGATCACGAATGACTGAGCGACAGCCCCTTCCTTACATATCTTATCCAATGTATCACCTTGTTTTTATAGAATCCTCTCCTTCATATCTTGTGTAGGAGGGGAGTTTAGGAACATTGGTCATTACGGTTGAGTTAGTGGGGGATGCTATGTGGAAGGAGATGGCTGATTTCACGTGGTACCCAGTTAGTAGAAATGCTGCCGGATGAGTCGGCTCTTGGGTGGGTACTAGATGGCTTTGGTGGTTGAAAGTGGTCCGAGGATCTAATTGGCTCGAGGTTTCATTATGGCTCAGGCCTAAAATACCTCTGACCAAGATCTTTAGCTTGTCTTGGGCCAGTGTCAATGTATAACCCTGAGTTGGTATGTCCCAAGGAAAATCCAGGTAGCTGCTCGAGAAGCCTAGTTTCCTCAATATAAGATGTTTCGCGGGCATTAGTGGGGATGTTGTCCCTGGGAATTAAAAGTTGGTTCATCGTACTAGTCAGTTGCAATATCATAAGCTTTAGTTCCCCCACCGCTGCTTTTAACTCCATAATATGTGATGTATAATTTGCTAGGTCAGCGAGCGAGGAACCTAACAAAGCAAGTTGATGTGTGATTTTAGTAGAATCTTCTGGAGTTGCATGCCAGGGCAAGAAACGGTTGCTACAGGGTTAAACATCTGTGCAGAGGGTCGGGAATAGTATGCTCACTTGTAAGAGATTGATTAACATCTGCATGTGGTGTGGGAGTTTTGCGGGTTGTTTTCTAAACCAATTTCTTATTGAAATAGTTGGGAAGGGTAGGTTTCTTTGGATTACCCATTAAATCACCTTTAGAGACTGAGTCTGTAACTATAATTGATTCGACCTCCTCTATTAAGAGGTCAATTTCGTTTAGGGTGCAATTATTTGGTTGTGTGGACGCCATGCTATGCTTCGCAACACCCTGCGCAGGATCCTATGCTTAACGCTTCCCCATGATTGGTGTGACTTTATTTCAGGGGAAGAGGAGATAGTTAATAGGTCAGAGCCCAATACGAAATTAAGAAACAACAATACAAATTAATAAAACCTTAATTGTAATGTGATGTACATTAGTCGCTAATATAGATCAAAGCACGTGCGAAAACCATAGGCAAAAGCATAACTATATGGGAATGTCTGGCTTTAGTAAGAACCCAAACGTTACTATAAACAAAATACAGTAGATATGGATACTGTGTAGCGCAAGTGAGAAGAAGTAGTAGTTCCAAAGTAAAATGATGGCAGAATTGGCAGACAGAGAATGATAATAGTCACAGAACCTTGGGAATAAGAGCCAAGGGGGGTGGCCCGGCCCAGCCTCCTCCAGGCGCTGACACGTGCAGTACACCCGCCCACCCTTGGCCCGGGCTTCACCCAGGAGCGTCCCGCACAGCGGGATCGCTAAGAGTGCGTTGGGAGTCCCTTCTCCCTTCAGGGACCGGTTAGCAAACACGCCTCATGACTCAGGGCACGTTGGGTGATGGAGTCCCTTTGGATTGTGGTGCTCGGTGGGGGCCAAGAACCCCTCTTTCTGCCTCCAAACTGACCTGCACAGCAGGATTGCTGCGCGAGCTAAGAGTGAATTAGGGGGCCCTACCCCCTTCAGGGACCAGTTAGCAGACGCAACTCCTGGCACAGGGCACGTTGAGGGATGGAGTCCCCTTGGTTTGTGGTGTTTGGTGGGGGCCAAGAACCCCTCTTTCTGCCTCCAAACTCACCCGCACGGCGGGATTGCTGCAAGTGCTAAGAGCATATTGGGAGGCCCCGCCCCCTTAAGGGACCAGTTAGCAAACGTGCCTCCTTGCGCAGGGCACGCTGGGGGATGCACTCCCCTTGGTTTGTGGTGCTCCGTGGAGGCCCAAAACCCCTCATTCTACCTTCAATCTGACCCCCATGTGTATATCTGTTGTGTGTATGAATGCATATAAGTGAGGACGGATCATGTTTGTGCTTATGCAAGAATGGACAAGAGGTTTGATAAGTGTAAATGTGCTCGATGCTGCTGTCCTTGGATTTGCACTCCTTGTGCAAATGCCAGGATTGGATTGGTATCAAAAATCGGCCCGGGCACACCAAAAAAATGTGGCCCATATTTGCATATTGCCTTTCCGCAAAACACTGCTTCAGCGCAGTTTTATGAAAAGAAAGGGGTTGGGGGGCATGTTTTATTAACTTCACTTAGATAAAAAAATGCACAGATTAGTTCACACTGCTAAGCTGCACATGAATGCAAGTGAGACCACTTCTGCTCAGGCCCCCTGCCCCCGCTCAATCCGCATACATTAATGGGCCGGCCCAGGGAGAGAAAGGGAGTGATACCTCCGCCCATCTGCCTCTAGAAAGGCCCCTCAGGCACCCACTGGGCCGCTGGCGGCATCCTAACAGCACAGACAGCCCCCAGGCTGCCCAAAAAAGCAGCCCACAGCTGGAACTCGGCTACCGGCCCTTCGGCCATTTCCCGAGTGCCCGCGTTACCAATCCGACCTCGGTAAATGCTGAGCTGTAAAAAGGGACTAGCGACCTTGCAGGGCAAGTACAATAGCCTGCTGGACTACAAAACTAACATATCTGTGATGAGACAGCACCATCAACGAATCTTATTAGGAATCCTGACACTGCACACTGACTGTGGGTTGTCTTATGCCAATTTTGGTGCCATACCGAAGATTCTAAACTGCCAGACATGATGTCTATGATATGAAACAGTGACTCAGTCAGTGCTGGCTGTAAGAAAGCTCATACGAGAAAAAATAGCTGTGAGCCATCTCAGAATGATGTATAATATGTTGTAGCACCGAAAATAAATGGAGTTTACATCTACATTCTAGTTCTAAGATCATACACACAACTGTGACTCCAGTAATAGTGTTAACAACGTACCCCAATCAATCAGAACATTAATTCTTTAGAGTGCTTCAGAGCGACACAACATGAAGCACTATAATAACTAATTATTTGGATGCTAATGTTCTGCCAGTAAAGTACACTGTTTGTGCTACGATTTCAGAGTCTGTTTGGAACCACCAGAGACACATGCCCTGTGACCCACTGTCACACTAAAGAGAAGGAGGGATGACAGTCAGCGGCCGCCCGCACAGGTAAATGCGGTGGGGCGGGGTGGGAGCGGGGGGAAGTCGACAGACGACGGAGTAGGTATAATTAAATAAATAACACCTATTCCGTCGTCTGTCGGCTTTCCCCCTGCCCCGCCTCACCGCGCTTACCTGTGCTGGTCGCCGCTGATGACTGTCCAGGCAGAGGATTTCTTTAGGAGTGGGATGATCTGGCCTGTCTTGAGATCTTCTGGGAAGATGCCTTGAATGAGGGGAGCATTGACGATGGTGAGTAAGGATGAGATAATTCTTTAGAGGGAAGCAGGTGTTGAAGTGCTCGGGACTTTGGAGACTCAATTTTAGTCTGATGAATGAAGCCAAACTATATTAGAACCTGACACTGCCGGTTAAAATCACTAGCGTGCATGTCCTATGTCAGATGCTTCTCATGCACACGGTCAGATTCGGACAGATGGAAACTGATGCTGTAGTAGCTAACAAAAAATTTAAGACCTGACTGTTTCCCATCTGCCCGTGTGCCCAAGTTCCACATACAGGGCTCCATATCCAAGGTTTGACAAGGATGCAAAGCTCCGATGGATGCTGTGCATGGGTCAAGTCCCTGCATAGGTCTTCATCCCGGCAGGACCCAAATTTGGATAGAGTGACAGACAGGTACCCAATACAAATCTGTACCCTGAGCCCTAGACTCTATCTGTGTATCGCACACACACCCTTATAAGTACACTCAGCCTTCCCAGACCCAGTTTACAGCAACAGTGAGTGTCACTTTGATGAAAGATGAGGGTAAGGTATCATCTTCTTAGGAGGTGGCTTTGAGGGAATTTAAAATGCCAGCAAGGTCTGTGACAGACTGGGGCTTGAAGGATGACCATTGTGAGATGCACTGCAGAGAGTTGGGTGTCAGAGAAGAAGCAGGTTTGGTGTTGTTGATGTTCTGTTGCCTCTTCTCTTCAATGAAGAAGTTGATGGTATGGAACGTGTCTGTGAAGTGTGGGATATGAGGGCCAGACAGGGTTTAAGCAGTTCTTGATTGCGTTCAAAAGAATTCTATCTTTATTGGTATGGTATTTGCAGTGTTTGTGAGAAAGTGCCTCTTTTAACATGGTAAGCCCCCACTTTTTGCCTAGAATTGATGTAGTTTTGATTCTAGTGCACAGGGTCCCTGCCAACCAGGTCCCCTGTGCCAGTGCTTTTGCCACAATTGGCCACTTCAGGCCCCTGTAAGTTCCTAGCAAATGGTACCTTGGTACCTGGGGCATGGGGACTGAGGAGGGTCCCTTAGGGACACCTAACCAGGGCCATGCTGACTGCCACTACAGTGAAATGACTAAGTTGACATGGCACATTGCCTGTGTGCCATGACAACAAGCACTGCATAAGGTATAGGTAGTCACCCCTCTAGCAGGCCTGACAGCCCTAAGGCAGGGTGCACTATACCACAGGTGTGGGCATATCTGCATGAGCAGATATGCCCCTACAATATTTAAGTCCATTCTTAGATATTGTAAGTGCCAGGGAAGCCATAGAGAGTACAAGGGCTGGAAACTCGACAACTCGAGTTCCCCAGCACCATGATGGCTTCTCTGAACTGAGAGAAAGTGCCCTCTTTCTGCATGGTAGCCCCCACTTTTTGCTGAGCTGCTGATGTGCTTTGACTGAGTGTGCCCTGGGCTCCTGCCAATCAGGTACCCAGGGCCTATGTTCTTTCCCTAAAACTGCATTGAAAACAAAACCAAATTGGCATCTCTGGCCACAGGTCAGCCCCTGGTAAATGGAACCACAGGTACCCAGGGCACAGTGACCAGGGAAGATCTCTAAGGGCTGCAGCACTTATTGTGCCACCCTTAGAGGCCCTGTACCAATGCACTCTGCCTTTGCAGGGTGCGTGTTTTGGTGCAGAACAAAGTGAAGAGTCGACATGGCACACATCCATGTGTGCCATGCCTACAACCCACTGCCCTGACATAGATCAGTCACCCCTCTAGCTGGGTGCACTATACCAGTGGTGAGGGTACAGATGCATGAGCCCTGTACCCCTACAGTGTCTAAGTCCATTCTTAGACTTTGTAAGTGCAGTACTGCCATTAAGAGTATAAGGTGCTGGGAGTTTGTCATTACGAACTCCACAGCACCCTAATGGCTACACTGAAAACTGAGAAGTTTGGTATCAAACTTCTCAGCACATTAAACCCACACTGATGCCAGTGTGGGATTTAATGAAAAATGCACACAGAGGGCATCTTAGGGGTGCCCCATGAAAAACAACCTACCACTAGTGTCCAGGCTGAGTGGCTGCTTTCAGCTGCCACCACCAGACATGTTTCTGGACCCCTGGGTCGAGAGCCTGCTGCTCTCGGGGACCTGAAACAATGCACATCCTGGGACGAGGTGCCAAGCCTCCTCCCCCAGGATGGGCAGGGTCCACGAAGGGGAAGCTTCAAAGGCTTGCCGCCTTTGTGAGCTTCCCCAGGCCACTTGCTGCTTTCAGCAACTGGTCCCCACTGGTTCTGACCCCCACTTTGGGCGGGAGAACCGGCGGGAAAAACAAGTGAGGAAGAGAGGTGTGCCCACCTCTGCCAACTCCAACCCTCAGGTGGGTGAGGCGAGGTGAAGCACAACTCTCAGTCCCTGCCATCTTGTAGATGGGGGTACCCAGCCAACCAGGGACAGGCTTATGTCCCCCTCCCACTGGAGGGTGGCATAATAGTGGGTGTACCCACCCCAGGGAAGGGACCCATTGGTCCCAACCATTTACCTACCTGTAATGCTCCTAAATCTAGTATTTAGGGGCACCCCTGAACCTTGCTTCCTCAGACCTGTAAGAAGAAAAGAAGAAGAAGGACCAAACAGCCATGCCGAAGCTAACAAGAGGAGGATGCCCACTGACTTGGCCCCAGCCCTACCGGCCTGTCCCCACCTCAAACCTGCTCCAGCGAAATCCCGGTGTGTCCTGCAGCCAGCAACCTCGAGAAACCTGGAGGACCTGCCTGCCTTCAATCCCAAAGACTGTCTCCCGTGAACACCGGATTTGGTCAAACACCAGACTCCAGCTCCGCGGGTTTGCACCACTCTGCACCCGACGCCCATGGCCCGAGTTCGAGTGGCCCAACACCAAGAGGAGGTCTCCCCGGCGATCCTGACTCAAGATCCGGTGACCCCTGACTTGCCTCAAGCCTCCAGCCGACACCTGCAGCCGCAAATCGGAAGGTCCCCCCAACCGCGACTAGGAGCTGGTAAGAAGATCCGACCCTAAAAGGCAACCCCGCACCCGACGCCCCACGGCCTTGGGTGGCCCAACCGACGGTGCCTAACCAGCCCCCAAGATCCCAACTTACCTCTCCAAGTGGTGGTCGCACCCAGAAGACCTTCGTCCCCGAGCCTGCAGTGCTTTTGCAAACCGGAGACTCCCATTGAAAGCTACAGTGCTTCCGACGGCAAAACAGCACTCTGCACCCGGCCCCCCAGTGCCGCTGAGGGTGCATCTTTTGTGCTGGCCTAAACCCTCATTTTCCCTGAGCTTAAGTCCAGGAGCTTTGCTACCACAACCCAGTGGCCTGCTCGTCAGCAGCCACCAACCGGAGGCACCCTATCCCCCATTGGATAACATTGGGCCTCAGCACTCTGCACCTGGCCGCCCTAGTGCCGCTGAGGGTGTAACAAGAGTGCATCCTTGACCCTGGGGGACCCCTGAGTCTAACCCCAGAATACCAACTCCCACAACAAAGAACTTACCTTTAAACCGATAACACTATTTTCCTCCATAGGATAACATTGACTGTTTTTCTATGAAAAGTTTCTAAGTGTGGAGTTGGAAAACCTAAGAAATTCTTTAGAAACTGTAACTAACTAACCAAAACGCTTTTACTTACCTGTTTACAGGAAATGTCCCAGTGCAGTATCCAGGCATACTGCACTGTGTAAGAAAAGTAATCTTAAAAGTAACTTACCTGATAATTTTACTAAAACTCCTATACAAAGTATATGTACTGTATTCTGAAAAGCATTGCTTTATCAGTAACACTACTGTAATCAAATCAAAGTACATTTACAATTGTAATTCAAACTATTTACAAACTGTATTACAACTGTATATTTACTGCAAAGTATTTATCACTTACCTGTGCCAGGCTTGCTTGGTTCTAGGAAATAAAATAACTAAAAGAATATGTTTATACAAAAACAATTGGTCTGAAGTTCAGTCTTTGAGTGTGTGAATTCATTTGCTGACTGAGTGTGTACAACAAATGCTTAACGCTGTCCTCTGATAAAGCCTTACAGCTCGACCACACTACCATAAATAGAGAGTGAGGTGCTATCTACTTTACCTCTGCCTACCTTTTGGGTTCCACTGGACTCTGTGCACACTATACCTCACTTTGGTATAGTATATACAGAGCCAGCTTCCTACAGTGGTGGATCAGCCGTGGGATATACAACTTTGCATTTGTTGGACTACTTGGTTACCACCTGATCACATGACAGAACTCTTAAATTGTCTTTAGAATTCTGATTTTTTCAAATTGGCATTTTTGCAAAATTACTAAAAGTCTTGTTAGGGCCTTGGTTAAGTACCTTTAGAATTTTAGAAAAATAAAAAGTCACTTTAGCTAGGGTTAGAGGGGTTAGAAATCATTTTTAACAATGTCTCAAAACAAGAACCCAGCTGTTAGTGAAAATAACCACAATGCCATAGAGGACCTGGTTGAGAGCTTGACCTCACCCCTTACCTTCACTTGTCTTTCAAGGAGGTAAGGTCCCTATGTAAAATTAAAAACATAGCCATGGGGTCCCATCCCACCAAACATAAGCTCCAGGAGCTGTTGGCTGGGTATGCTAAGGACCACCCATCTGAAAATGGTGAAGACCAATCAGATGAGGAAGAAGAGGGAGGGGATGACCAGGTAGATCAACCCCCTCCACTTCATAGGGAGAAAAGGGCCCAAGTGGCCCTGACTCCAAGAATCAACCTCTCAGTACCTAGATCCCACACAGGTGGGCCAGGCACTAATGAGGACATTGAGGACAGCCTCAATGAGGAGGACAGCCTTTTAGCATGGTTTACCAAAAGACTGGATCTAGAGAGCAGGTTGCTGGCTCTAGAGAGAGCGAGAGCAGAGATGGGCCTAGCACCCATCAATGGTGGCAGCAATTTACTTAACCAGGATAAAGAGCAATCTTATGATCCTAAAATCCCCAAAGGGATTGTCCCTAAATATGAAGAGAGTGATGATATCACAAAATGGTTCACAGCCTTTGAGAGGGCTTGTGAAATGAGAAAAGTGAAGAAGTCACACTGGGGGGCACTCCTTTGGGAACTGTTCTCTGGTAACTGCAGAGACAGACTCCTGACCCTTTCTGGGGCAGATGCTGGGTCTTATGACCTCATGAAGAGAACTCTGATTGAGGGATTTGGACTCACAACTGAGGAATATAGAATTAGATTCAGGGGGGCTCACAAAACCCAAAACCAATCCTGGCTTGACTTCGTAGACTACTCAGTTAAAACACTAGATGGTTGGTTAACTGGACACAATGTGCATGATTTCAATAGACTTTACAATCTGTTTATGAAAGAACATATTTTAAGTAATTGCACTAATGAAAAGTTACATCAGCATTTGGTAGACCTAGGTCTAATTTCTCCCCAAGAATTGGGAAAGAAGGCAGACCATTGGGTCAAGACAAGGGTGACAAAAACAACCACTGGGGGTGACCAAAAGAAAGGGGTTACAAAACCTCCCCAGGGGAAAGGTGGTGAGAATCCCCAAGATAAAAAGCCTGAGTCTTCAAAAGGGCCCCAAAAACCTGCACAGGGGGGTGGGTCCCAAAACTCTTCCCAATCTACTAACAAGTACAGGGGAAAGAACTTTGATCCTTTAAAGGCCTGGTGTAACAACTGTAGAAAGTTGGGACACTTAACTGGAGATGCTACTTGTCCTAACAAGAAGCCCCCTAGTCCTACTACAGCTACTCCTGGTGTAGCAAGTCTCCAGATGGGATCAACAGTGTACCAAGAGCAAATCGGGTTGCACACTGAAGCAGTTCTAGTTTCAGAAGGGGAAGTTGAGTTTGCCACTGTAGCTGTGTGGCCACCCAACTTAAAGAAGTATTTGCAATACCCTTGGATAAATGGAACTAGGATAGAAGCTCTGAGGGATACAGGTGCCAGTGTCACTATGGTGAGAGATACACTGGTTTCCCCTGAGCAATACTTGATTGGGAGAACTTACCCAGTCACCAATGCTGACAGTGTTACCACTAACCATGCAATGGTTATGGTGACATTAGACAGGGGGGGGAGGGGTACTGGCCTGAAACAGGTAGTGGTCTCTCCAAAGCTACCAGCTGCATGTCTGCTTGGCAATGACCTGGAAACCTCAGCATGGGCTAAGGTTGAATTGAAAACCCATGCAGCAATGCTGGATCTCCCTGAGATGGTGTGTGTAAAAACAAGAGCATAGAGCAGATAACAGGGTGAAAAAGAAGTGTTGGAGCCTGAAAGTATGGCCCAACCTTCCAAGAGGAAAGGCAAGAAGACTGTGAAACCAGCTTCTGTAAAGCAAAAGGATCAGGACCCCTCTCCTCAGGGAGAGGACTTGGACACCCCAGAGGGAACTTAGCCCATGGAGCTTGACACTTACCAGGTTGAACTCTTGGGCCCAGGGGGACCCTCTAGGGAAGAGCTGTGCCTTGGACAGCAGGACTGTCCAACTCTTGAAAGCCTGAGGCAGCAAGCTGCTGCACAGGAAAAGGGAGATGTCAGTGGTACCCACAGAGTTTATTGGGAAGAGGGACTACTGTACACTGAGGCCAGAGACCCCAACCCTGGAGCCACTAGGAGAGTGGTAGTGCCTCAGAAGTACAGGGAGTTCCTCCTAACTTTAGCTCATGACATCCCTCTAGCTGGGCACCTGGGCCAAACCAAAACTTGGGAAAGGCTAGTTAGCCACTTTTACTGGCCCCAGATGTTTCAGAAAGTAAAGGAGTTTGTCAGCTCCTGTGTCACCTGTCAAGCCAGTGGCAAAACAGGTAGACACCCAAAGGCCCCCTTGATACCACTATCTGTGGTTGGGGTTCCCTTTGAAAGGGTAGGTGTGGACATAGTGGGTCCACTTGAACCTCCCACAGCATCAGGAAACAAATGCATACTAGTGGTAGTGGATCATGCCACTAGGTATCCTGAGGCAATTCCCCTTAGGACTACTACAGCTCCTGCAGTAGCCAAGGCCCTCATTGGTGTCTTCACCAGGGTAGGGTTTCCTAAGGAGGTGGTTTCAGACAGAGGTTCCAACTTCATGTCTGCTTACCTCAAACACATGTGGAAAGAGTGTGGAGTACAGTACAAGTTTACTACACCCTATCACCCACAAACCAATGGCCTTGTTGAGAGATTCAACAAGACATTGAAAGGCATGATTATGGGGCTCCCTGAAAAACTCAAAAGGAGATGGGATGCCTCTTACCATGCTTGCTTTATGCTTACAGAGAGGTGCCACAGAAGGGAGTAGGGTTTCCCCCTCTGAACGTCTGTTTGGCCATCCTGTGAGGGGACCACTCTGTCTTGTAAAAAAGGGTTGGGAGAAGCCTCTCCAAGAACCCAAACAAGATATTGTGGACTATGTGCTTGGCCTAAGCTCCAGAATGGCTGAGTAGGTGGAAAAAGCATCCACAAACATCTTGAGGCCAGCCAGGTGCTTCAGAAGCACTGGTATGACCAAAAAGCTGCACTGGTAGAATTTCAACCAGGGCAAAAGGTGTGGGTTTTGGAGCTAGTGGCACCAAGGGCTCTCCAGGACAGATGGAGTGGCCCTTACCCCATCCTCACAGTCTAGCTGCTAGCTGGAGTTTTTTCTGTCTTTTTCCACTTTCCTGGGTATGTACGGCTGGTCTCTAGCACCTTGATGCCTTCGGGTGACTGTTGCGCTTTATAAATATCAAATCAAATCAAATCAAATTAGAAAAGAAAAGTGAGGTCACCTACTTGGTTGACCTGGGCACAAGCAGGACGCCCAAAAGGGTGATCCATGTGAACCGCCTTAAGCTTTTCCGTGATAGGGCTGACATCACCATGCTGATGGTGACTGATGAGGATTAGGAGACAGAGAGTGAACCACTCCCTGACCTCCTCTCATACAGCCCAAAAGATGGGTCAGTGGATGGAGTTGTCTTTTTAGACACCCTCTCTGCCCAACAGCAGACTGATTGCAAGCAAGTCTTGCAGAAGTATGCAAAGCTCTTTTCCTTGACCCCTGGTCAGACAAACTGGTGTACCCATGATGTGGACACTGGTGACAGTTCACCTGTCAAAAACAAAATCTATCGCCAGTCTGATCAAGTCAAGGAAAGCATCAGAGCTGAGGTCAGCAAGATGCTGGAGTTAGGGGTTATTGAACCCTCTGAGAGCCCCTGGGCCAGCCCAGTGGTTCTAGTCCCCAAACCTCATCCACAGGGTGGAAAGAAAGAAATGAGGTTCTGTGTGGACTATAGAGGGCTCATCTCTGTCACCAGGACAGATGCTCACCCTATTCCAAGAGCAGATGAACTGATAGACAAACTAGGTGCAGCCAAATTTCTAAGTACCTTTGATTTAACTGCAGGGTACTGGCAGATTGGCATGGCACCAGGAGCAAAAGAAAAGACAGCATTCTCCACACCTGATGGGCATTATCAGTTTACTGTTATGCCCTTTAGTTTAAAGAATGCCCCTGCCACCTTCCAGAGGTTAGTGAATCAAGTCCTTGCTGGATTGGAATCCTTTAGTGCAGCTTATCTAGATGATATTGCTGTCTTTAGTTCCACCTGGCAGGATCACCTGATCCACCTTGGGAAGGTTTTAAATGCCCTGCATACTGCAGGCCTAACTATCAAGGCATCCAAATGCCAGATAGGGCAGGGAACTGTGGGGTATTTGGGCCACCTTGTTGGTGGAGGCTAAGTACAACCCTCACAGCCCAAGATCCAGGCTATCCTGGACTGGGCAGCTCCAACAACCCAGACCCAAGTCAGGGAATTCCTTGGCTTAACTGGGTACTGCAGGAGGTTTGTGAAGGGATATGGGTCCATTGTGGCTCCCCTCACAGAACTTACCTCCAAGAAGATGCCCAAAAAGGTAAACTGGACAGCTAGTTGTCAAAAGGCTTTTGACACCCTGAAAGAGGCAATATGCTCAGCACCAATTCTCAAAGCGCCAGACTATGCCAAGCAGTTCATTGTGCAGACTGATGCTTCTGAGCTAGGGATAGGAGCGGTCCTATCCCAGACCAATGATGAAGGCCAAGACCAACCTGTTGCTTTTATAAGCAGAAGTCTTCTCCCCAAGGAGCAGAGTTGGAGTGCCATTGAGAGGGAGGCCTTTGCTGTGGTTTGGTCCCTGAAGAAGTTGAGACCATACTTGTTTGGTACTCACTTCCTAGTTCAAACTGATCACATAACTCTCAGATGGCTGATGCAGATGAAAGGTGAAAATCCTAAACTGTTGAGGTGGTCCATCTCCCTACAGGGAATGGACTTTGTTGTGGAACACAGACCTGGGACTGCCCATGCCAATGCAGATGGACTTTCCAGGTTCTTCCACTTAGAAAATGAAGACTCTCTAGGGAAAGGTTAGTCTCATCCTCTTTCGTTTGGGGGGGGGGGCTTGTGTGAGAAAGTGCCCTCTTTCTGCATGGTAGCCCCCACTTTTTGCTGAACTGTTGATGTGCTTTGACTGAGCGTGCCCTGGGCTCCTGCCAATCAGGCACCCAGGGCCTATGTTCTTTCCCTAAAACTTAATTGAAAACAAAACCAAATTGGCATCTCTGGCCACAGGTCAGCCCCAGGTAAATGGTACGACAGGTACCCAGGGCACTGTGACCAGGGAAGACCTCTAAGGGCTGCAGCGCTTATTGTGCCACCCTTAGAGGCCCTGTACCATTACACTCACACACTGCCTTTGCAGCTGCGTGTTTTGGTGCAGAACAAAGTGAAGAGTCGACATGGCACACATCCCTGTGTGCCATACCCACAACCCACTGCCCTGGCATAGATCAGTCACCCCTCTAGCTGGGTGCACTATGCCAGTGGTGAGGGTACAGGTGCATGAGCCCTGTACCCCTACAGTGTCTAAGTCCATTCTTAGACATTGTAAGTGCAGTGCTGCCATTAAGAGTATATGGTGCTGGGAGTTTCTCATTACGAACTCCACAGCACCCTAATGGCTACACTGAAAACTGAGAAGTTTGGTATCAAACTTCTCAGCACATTAAGCCCACACTGATGCCAGTGTGGGATTTAATGAAAAATGCACACAGAGGGCATCTTAGAGGTGCCCCCTGAAAAACGACCTAGCACTAGTGTCCAGGCTGAGTGGCTGCTTTCAGCTGCCACCACCAGACATGTTTCTGGACCCTTGGGTCGAGAGCCTGCTGCTCTTGGGGGCCTGAAACAATTCACATCCTGGGACGAGGTGCCAAGCCTCCTCCCCCAGGATGGGCAGGGTCTACGAAGGGGAATCTTCAAAGGCTTGCCGCCTATGTGAGCTTCCCCAGGCCACTTTCTGCTTTCAGCAACTGGTCCCCACTGGTTCTGACCCCCACTTTGGGCAGGAGAACCGGTGGGAAAAACAAGTGAGGAAGAGAGGTGTGCCCACCTCTGCCAACTCCACCCCTCAGGTGGGGGAGGCGGGGTGAAGCACAACTCTCAGTCCCCGCCATCTTGCAGATGGGGGCACCCAGCCAACCAGGGAAAGCCTTATGCGCCCCTCCCACTACCTACCTGTAACGCCCCTAAATCTAGTATTTAGGGGCACCCCTGAACCTTGCTTCCTCAGACAAGAACCTACAAGAAGAAAAGAAGAAGAAGGACCGAACAGCCGTGTCGAAGATAACAAGAGGACGACGTCCACTGACTAGGCCCCAGCCCTACCGGCCTGTCCCCACCTCAAACCTGCTCCAGCAAAATCCCCGTGTGTCCTGCAGTCAGCAACCTCGAGAAACCCGGAGGACCTGCCTGCCTTCAATCCCAAAGACTCTGTCTCCCCGTGAACACCGGATTTGTTCAAACAACAGACTCCAGCTCCGCAAGGATCCGCAGGTCTGCACCACTCTTCACCCGATGCCCACGGCCCTAGTTCGAGTGGCCCAATACCAAGAGGAGGTCCCCCTGGTGATCCTGACCCAAGATCCGGCGACCCCTGACCTGCCTCAAGCCTCCAGCCGACGCCTGCAGCCTCAAACCGGAAGGTCCCCCAACCGCGACCAGGAGCTGGTAAGAAGATCCGACCCTAAAAGGCACCCCTGTACCCGACGCCCCACGGCCTTGGGTGGCCCAACCGACTGTGCCTAACTAACCCCCAAGATCCCAACGTACCTCTCCACGTGGTGGTCGCACCCAGAAGATCTTCGTCCCCGAGCCTGCAGTGCTTTTGCAAACCGGAGACTCCCCATTGAAAGCTACAGGGCTTCCGACACCAAAACAGCACCCTGCACCCGGCCGCCCCAGTGCCGCTGAGGGTGCATCTTTTGTGCTGGCTTAAACCCCTATTTGCCCTGAGCTTAAGTCCAGGAGCTTTGCTCCCACAACCCAGTGGCCTGCTCATCAGCAGCCACCAACCGGAGGCCCCCAATCCCCCATTGGATAACATTGGGCCTCAGCACTCTGCACCCTGCAGCCTTAGTGCCGCTGGGGGTGTAGCAAGAGTGCATCCTTGACCCTGGGGGACCCCTGAGTTTAAGCCCAGAATACCAACTCCCACGACAAAGTACTTACCTTTGAACTGATAACACTATTTTCCTCCATATCATAACATTGACTGTTTTTCTATGAAACGTTTCTAAGTGTGGAGTTGGAAAATCTAAAAAATCCTTTAAAACTGTAACTAAATAACCAAAGCGTTTTTACTTACCTGTTTACAGGAAATGTCCCAGTGCAGTATCCAGGTGTACTGCACTGTGTAAGAAAAGTAATCTGAAAAGTAACTTACATGATAATTTACTAAAAATCCTATACAAAGTGTATGTACTGTATTCTGAAAAGCATTGCAGTATCAGTAACACTACTGTAATCAAATCAAAGAACATTTACAATTACAATCCAAACTGTATTACAACTGTATATTTACTGCAAAGTATTTATCACTTACCTGTGCCAGGCTTGCTTCGTTCTAGGAAATAAAATAACTAAAAGAATATTTTTATCCAAAACAATTGGTCTGAAGTTCATTCTTTGAGTGTGTTAATTCCTTTGCCCACTTAGTGTGTACAACAAATGCTTAACACTGTCCTCTGATAAAACCTTACTGCTCGACCACACTACCATAAATAGAGAGTGAGGTGCTATCTACTTTACCTCTGCCTACCTTTTGGGTTCCACTGGACTCTGTGCACACTATACCTCATTTTGGTATAGTATATACAGAGCTAGCTTCCTACATGAACCCAGGAGTGTTTGGTACCAAACGACTCCTTTTAATAAACCCACACTGATTCCACTGTTAGATTTAAACCATGTAGTCAAAGGGCATCTCAGAGATGCCCCATAAAACCTACCAACCCTGGTGTGCTCACAGACTGCCCTTATGCACCTGCCACCACCAGACATGTTTCTGGACCTCTGGGCCCCGGCGGTAAAAACTAAATGTGCCCACCTCTGCCAACTCCACCCTTAAGGTGGGGAGGCAAGATGAAGTACACATTTAAGTCCCGGCCATCTTGAAGATGGGGGGACCCTTCCAATCAGGGCTAGGATTATGCCCCTTCCCACAGGAGTGTGGCATAATTGAGGGTTTAGCCACCCTAGGTAAAGTGCCCATAGGCCCTACCTGCTACTCCCCTAAAATGCTTCTACATTTATTATTTAAGTGGCTCCCTAAGACCTGGAAACGAGTTCCTGCTGACCTAACAAGACAAAGGACGAAGAAGTCGCTGTGCAGAAGACTGAAGACAACTACTGACTTGGCCCCAGCCATACCAGCCTGTCTGCAGCTTCAACAATCTTGCAAAGAAAATGACGCCTGTCCTGCAGCCAGCGACCTCCACAAGACTGCCTGCCCTTGAAGAAGACCAGAACTCCAGAGGACAGCAGCTCTGTCCACAAGAAACCAACTCCAAGGACTCCAGTGCCCACTCTGAACTTGACGCCCTGTGTCCAGGTGGCCCACTGATCCAGAACAGGTTCCCGTGTGATTCTGACCTCAAGTCCAGCGTTGGCTAACCCCTCCTGGACTCCACAACGACACCTGAAGTGTGAATCCAGAGGCTCCACCGAGCGTCCGGAGAGAAAAAACCCGACGTCAAAGGACACCCCTGCACCCAAAGCCCCTGAGCCTTGGGGACCTCGACCGACGGTGTCCCTACAACCCACAACATCCCAACTTACCTCTGCTGTCTCTGGTTTCCTCTGTAGAGCCTCCGGTTCGACGCCTGCAGCCTGTTTTCAAAATCCAAGTTCTCTATTGAAAAGCATTGGGTGTCCGATGCTGTCTTTGCATCCTGCACCAGGCCGTTCCTGTGCAGCTGGTGGTGTATGTTTGGTGCTGGCTTGTGGTCCCCACTGTGCTTGCTCTAACCCCCAAAGCTTGGCCTCTGCAACCTATCTACTTACCTGCAAGCAGTGTGGCTCCAAACGCCCCCAGTCTACATTGAAACTCATTGGACCGATCTTTGAATTTGACCTCTGCACCCGGCCGCCCCTGTGCCGCTGGTGGTGCAGACTCTGTGCTTAACTGAACCTTGCCCTCTACTGGTCTTAATCCCAGAAGACTGGAACTGTAAGTGGTGTAATTACCCATAAAACCGCATTGTTGTTTTCCTCCATAGGATAACATTGAACTGTCTGAAATTGCAGTGTCCACTTTTAAAACTGAAAAGAATTTCTAATTAAAAACGTAGTTACCTATTTGCGAAGATCTTGGTCTTAAAATAAATTTTGAGCAAAGCTTATTTATATAAAATTAGTGTGAATCTCCATTTTGAGTCTTACGTCCCTTATTGGTCAATGTGTGTGCAATAAATGTTTTACACTCCTCGGTGTAAGGCCTAAGGCTGCTCGCTCACACTACCACTAATAGAGCATGTTGGGTTTACATTGAGCCCCGCACACTTCTGGGGGAATCTCTGGACTCTGTGCAAGGTATAACCACTTAGTGGTATACCATATACAGAGCCAGCTTCCTACAGTGTTGGTATAGAACTTTGCTTTGGCTGACGTAATGAGTAGTTTGCAAGTTGTGTGAAGGGACTTCAGTAAAGTGAAGTTGTAGGGGTTCTGTTGTTCTTCCATTTTCTTACCTGTATGCCAATGGAGAATTTGTTGCTGGCAAAGTCTTTGGAGTATCATGGTGCTTAAGGGTAAGGCTTGCACTTGAGTGTTTTGGTTGGAGTGTGTGGGTTCTGATGATTTTCCAGAAATGTGGTGAACTTGTTTATAGAGATGAGTATGACCAACATGGAGGTGGTAGGCCAAGATACAATTTGAAGCTTTAGGTTGTCAACTGAGAAGTCTTTGAAGCACATTGAAGCACATGCAAAGCACATTTTTACATTACAGAGTTAGATTGCATTTCTTATCTTCACAATATTTCAGCACTACAACATTTCCGATTGTTTTGACGTCAAATTGTACTTCAAGTGAAGAACAATACAAGTGTTGGCTCTAGAAACAGGTAAACATTATTCCACAATATATTCTTTGTCTCTTGAGACTTAATGTGTGCATTCAAGATTTAATCAATATATCTAGATGCATGTAAAATATTTCCACCATGAGTAGCCAGTGTTCCCACAATGTGCATTTATGCTCATCTACAATGACTCACGTAAGAAGTCTGTACACCCAATAATCCATTTCATGGCGTATATGAAACGAGCACACCAACACAGATATATCTCCTTTCTGCTAACTTGTCTTCTTTTTAGGCCTGTGTGTAACGGTCGCTGGCATCTTCATCTATAACTCAATGAAATAGTGAGTCCTGTAGGAAGCCTCTTTGCCAGACAGAACTTGAAATGTGCAAAACTTAAAAGTGTTCCCTGATGAAAGTCACGGGACAAAAGAAAGAGGCTCTAAAAACCTCCTGCATAATTCCAGAGTGAGATACCATAGCTGAACAATAGGACAAGAACACAAAACATCAAGTGCAATACTGAAAGGAGTCTGGATCCAAAGGCAAGCAGGAACAAGGAACTGGAGAACCTTAAAGAAGGAAAACATAGGCAGAATTCACAGGGAGAGGAAATGGTACACTAGGAGTGCACAAGCTCACTGGGAAAAAAGCAACAGAGTATTGCAGCACCAAGTCCTCGCTCAACAGAGGAGCTTTTATAATGTGGGAACAGGAAGGTAAAGGGCCTAGAAATAAAGTCTGGCCATTTTGGATTGGGAAATCGAGATAGGAAAAAGGAGGCATCCAGGATGGTTTGGGAAACATACAAGTGCATAAGAGGTTGATTTCCCCTAGCTTAGCTATGTCTCTAATATCTGCCACCATGCCCTTCCCTCTTATAAAAGAAGAGAGGCTCGCCGACATTCCCTCCACGGAAAACATGGCCACTGCAATGTCTGTACAAGCCCCTGCTCCATGGACAGGATGCCAGTAGCATGCACCCACAACTGTCTGAGCTCTACAGACCCACGGCTAACATGCCACCATCCAGGAACTGCACGGGATAAGAGGAATGAGTTGGTGTTCATCGGTCTGGGCGGAGACAGATACGCTGTTTCATAGCGATAATGCAACCTATACAGAAAGTGGTAAAAGTTCTTCATCGTCGCCCAGCCAATGTTCCTTGCACGTGCCATTCACATATTGACCAAAGTTATCAGCCCTCAAGCTGGGCACAGCCCCAGAAATCTATTCAGGTTATCTCTGACATGAGCACAGTGTTATGAAACGATGGCGGTACGGGTAAGTAAAATTGCTTCTTACAGGACTGAGGAGTGCAAAATAAGTCTGTCATAGGATTAATTGTTGATGGTGAACAGGGTTCCTACAGAGGAGTGAGGATTGTTGGAGTAAATCCCATCAGTGGCCTAAGAATACTGAGTTTCAGAAGATGCCTAGATGTGTGAGTGAAGGCTACAGGGGTTCAAGAGGCACCCAGTCTGTGCAATAACCACAGCACTTGCAGTAAGGCCAGGGGTGCCTGCAACTATTTTATGTGAAAGAGTAAAAGCAGAATTCAGCAAGGGTGGGGTACTTCATGTGGCTGAATACATGCTCTATGAGAAGGAAGGAAATGTTCTTGGCTATTGAGGACCTACAGTTACATCATTTTGTTTCAAATTTAGTCGTAATCCTTGGAGTAGGAGATTGAGGGTGCCTTGTCAGTATGCAGTATTGTCAGTATTGCTTTGCAATTAGGGGCCAGTGGTCACCCATTCACCCTATTAGATACCTTGGTGTGTATGTAACTTGGAATATTTTAGACATCCATGTGTTAACTTTTTGGGCAGCGCTGGTCAAAGATATGACATTATTACAGAAATTAAATGTTTTACCTTGATCTCTTATAGGCCGAGTTACTTTACTTCAAATGTCAATTCAACCCCTATTTTTATTTTTATTTGCTAATGTTCCTTAAGCTTAGTAAGAACTATTTTAATGACATTGATAGCTCAATTAGGAAGTTTTTATGGAAGCATTAGCGTCCACATGTCCAAATGATTAATAATCACTTAAGTAAAGAGCAATGGGAGCTTGGCCTTACCAACATTTTTATTTATGCTACGAGACTGGCTTTATTGATTCTCCTTCTCTTTTATACGTTGAACCATTTTCTTCCAGTAACTTTTCTTAAGAGCAATGGTAAAAGAATTTGAGTTTCAGTTCTCGTTCTTCTTAAAAACGTGGAAATGTCCCCAGAAAACGAGATATAAAATTTTAAAACAAATGATTTTGCGAAAAAATGAAACTGGTTTAAAATATAATACATTTGATTGTCACCCTTTTTTTTCATTGCACGATTGTAGTAGCTTTCAGTTAAGCTTTGGAAAAAGATCTGGGTTGGCTATATTATTAGATTTTATAATAAACAACAAATGGAAGACGTGGCAACAGCTAGCACTGCAGAATAATGAGAGTGCCTCTGTCCTATGACTGAGCTTTGCAAAAAATGTCCAGTTTTTTAAGGCCTACACCGCTGAGGGAGGGGATTTTACATTGCGTCTTCTAAAAATAATTTTTTAAATAATTTGTTAGGGCTTGGTAACTGCTACAAGGCACTACATCAGAAGATTCAGGGGGAAATACCTGCAAAATTTCTTTATAAAATATAATCGGCAACGGGGTGTGCTATTTCTCTGAATAAGTGGGCAGATATTTCCTCCTTCAGCCATAAACTGTTTAGAGTAGCAAACCTTAAAAACAAAAATGAGTTTGTTGCTAGATGGATACTCTATTACACCCCCCAATTCCTGCATAGATGTTTTCCTAATGTCCCTAATAAATGTTTTAGATGTACTTCATCGACTGAAGGAGATTGACCCCATACTTTTTTACTTGCCCAGTTTTGCAACCTTTCTGGGGTCAGATGTTCTGGTTTAGAAGCCAGCAGCTAGTAAAACAAGCATTGGCATAGCCAATAGGTCTCGCTTTTGGGACCTTCTAAGTGTTTAACCATGCAACAGTTGGTGTTGTTGCACCAAGGATATTGTGCTGCTTAACTAAATACTTATAAGGTCCCAAAAGCGAGACCTTTTGGCTATGCCAATGCTTGGATGCAAGGCGGAGGGGAGAAGGATGCATGGCGGAGGGGAGAAGGGTGCAAGGCGGAGGGGAGAAGGGTGCAAGGCAGAGGGGAGAAGGGTGCAAGGCAGAGGGGAGAAGGGTGCAAGGCAGAGAAGGGTGCAAGGCGGAGGTGGAGAAGGGTACAAGGCAAAAGGGGAGAAGGGTGCAAGGCAGATGTGGAGAAGGGTGCAAGGCAGATGTGGAGAAGGGTGCAAGGCGGAGGGGGAGAAGGGTGCAAGGCGGAGGGGGAGAAGGGTGCAAAGCGGAGGGGGAGAAGGGTGCAAGGTGGAGAAGGGTGCAAGGTGGAAGGGGAGAAGGGTGCAAGGCAGAGGGGGAGAAGGGTGCAAGGCGGAGGGGGAGAAGGGTGCAAGGCAGACGTGGAGAAGGGTGCAAGGCAGAGGGGTAGAAGGGTGCAAGGCAGAGGGGTAGAAGGGTGCAAGGCAGAGCATGAGGAGCGTCTAGCAGCACCAGGCCTGTCAGCAGTTTTTACGGACCCCTATACAAACAACTATGCAGGGCCCCAAGTCACAAGCGCCTGTTTCGAAGTTTAAAAATAAAGTGTTATTTTTGGAAAGAGAAAACACAGTAGCTCCAGTCTCCGCCACCAAATGATTCCAAATGCAGGTCTCACTAGGGAAGTAGCCGATCCCGAGGTGGCGGGGGCCCGAGGGGCGGCCGCACAGGGCTAAAGTCAGAGGGGCCCTTATGAGGGCAGCAACTTCTGCTAGTAGCGAGAGGAGGGGGGCGGGGGTGCACAGCCAGGGATACAGGTGAGAGGGGGGGGAGAGTGTGGAGGGATAGAAGGGACAGAAGGTGAGAAGGGGTGAGAGTGGGCGCGAAAGGAGGGAGGGCGCAGAGAGATTCAAAAGGGGGCTCTGGTGAAAAGGGGCGAGCAGGAGGTTTCAAGGTGGGGAGGAGTGAATGTAGCAGAGAGAGGAAGAGAAACAGGAGACAGGTGTGACGGGGAATGCGGCACAGGGAGGGATACAGGTGAGAAGGGTGTAAAGGAGTGGGGAGGGGAGGTAGCAAAACGAAGTAAAGAGAGGAGCCAGGTGAGTAAGAGAGATGTAAATATATTAGAAAAAGAAGGCATTAGGGAGCGAGAGAGAGAGAGAGACAGGGATGGGACTTGTGAAAAGGGGAGACGCGAGAGAAAGTGACTGAGGATGAAACCGATGCAGACAGGGAGTGAGACAGTGAGCAGGTGGGTAAATGAGGTATGGGGGAAGAAGGAAGTGGGTGAGCGAAAGGCCTTGGAGAGATATCGAGGAACAAGGAAAAAGAGAGGCCAGAGGGAGCCTATGTGACTGGAAGGAAGAGGCCGGGTGTGCAGAGAGGCCGCGAGAAGGGGGTGCAGGGCGAGATGAGAGCGGGTCAGCAGCGGGGAAACAGGTGGGGGCGAAGGGGAACAGGAATATATAGAGGCGGACAAGGGGAGGCCGACGAGCATGAGAGAAGGGGAGATCAGAGGGGCGAGGAGGCGAAAGAGAGGGGGCTAAGTGAGTGGGTGAAATGGTGAGAAGGTGGAAGGGGAAGCGGCGAAAAGGAGAACAGGTGGAAAAAAAGGAGCTCAAGGAAATCTGATGCTGGAGGGGAAAGAACGACAGAAACAAGCATTGGCCGCGCGGCCGTAAAAGTAACGGCCGCGCGTCCGTGAAAGCGAAAGTGATCGCGAGCGCGGTGAAAGCGAAAGTGATCGCGATGACGCGCTCTGTGGTAAGCACGCGAGTGGTGCGCACGCAGCAGTGATCGCGCTGGAAGGGAGGCAGATGGCGGCTGTGCACGTGCACGCGCGCGTAACCGCATGCTGGTTGCCGGAAAAAGCCTTTGGTAGCACTTTGAAAAGCCCCTTACTAAATGTCTCGCAGAGCAGCGCATGCGCTGGCTCAGCGAGACCTAAAAAGGTGATACCAGATTCACTATTAGTTCTTTTTGGGCTGTTGGATAACAATGGGGCATTTCTGCAGGGTGAAAATAAGTTTATTTTCTTAGCTGTTTCAATTGCACGATAACTCACTCTACAATTTTGGAAATCAACGAGGTGCCCTTTATTTCAATGGCAAGCTAAAATGATTAGGGTAAGGCAATTGGAATATGCGTATGCTAAACGGAACAATCAATTCAGGAAATTTGAGAGGTTGTGCTGCTTTTTTCCCACGGAATGAGGGTCTGGGAAGCTATTGTGTTGGTGGTGGTGGTGTTGGGGGGCGCTTCAAGATTTTGCACTTAAGGCTCTTCCTTTGTATACTTTTTTTGTTATCGCCCTTTCATAATTACATATTTGTGCAGGGGCTGTAGCAGTCTATTGCTATTTTTGTACTGTATAAAATTGCACTTTTTTTAACTGCATATTTTGCACAAGGACAGATTTTCCTGTCTTTTAATATGTAGACTGTTTTACCCATGGGAATGAAATAGCAGGAGTACTATTGTGCTTAGACATATTTTTTTTAGGTTTTGTATTAGTGTGTTTTATTCTTGGGCTTAGTCATATCTGAATTACCTTTGCTGCTTTGTATAATATTATCAGGAGTTTATGAGTAATTAGCCTTCCACACCATATTTTCGTAATATCGATCTTTTTTACATAGTTCATTGTTCGCGCACGCTCCATTGGAAATAAGTAATTGTTTGTTTTGTGGTACAACTGAAATAAAAATATATTTTAAAGAAATGCAGGATGAGGACAGTTCAGGAGTAGTGGCAGATGGCATCTACGAGGAGGGGGGGGGGGGCGCGCAAAAATAGTATTAAAAAAAAACACTTACCTAAAGATGAACACGACATCCTCCGCTCCGGACGTCTTCTTTCTTCGACTGCAGCCCGCCACCAGGAAACTCTCTTGACCAACACTGACACTGCTCCCATGCAGCATGAGAGCAGCACCATGATTGGAGGTTGCGGCCTCACTCGGCGCTCCACTGTGCTCTGGAGGCCTGCACTTGCTTTAACCCAGCTGTCTTTTAGGACAGCTGTGTTAGAGATGTTTAAAGCGAGCATGTGTGGCTTGCCGTTGCAAGACGGCCGGCCAAAAAGACATGCACACTTTAAACAGTGCATAGACATCCCACCCTCCTTCCTGCTGAATTCACTCAGCAGGCCCCGCCCCGTCCTGACACTGTTTCGGACGGGGATGAAAAATAAAATGGTAATGAATTACCATTTTATTTTTCATCACTGGGGCTTTGGTGGTAATTTAAGTGGGGCGACGCTGCTCCGCTCCAACGGAGGAGCCGCCCCAGTTCAAGAGGAGCCTAGACCAGTGTATTAGTGAAGAACATTTTTCAGGGGTAGAGGGGAAATGAGCCAAGCAGTTTACCTAGAAAGAATAAACTAGAAAGAAAGGAAGGAATAGACAGAACAACGTTATGAGCTGAGGGGAAAAGCAACAAGCGAACAAGAAGGCATTTGAGAAAAAAATGATACGAGAGAAGGAAAGGGAGTGTAATAGAGAAGGAACAGGAGGGAAAGAAAGGGTATGCGAATGAGGGAATGCGAGGAGAATAGTACAATTAAAAGTACGTGAAAGGATGAAGTTATAAAAGAAACAATTAAAGGAAATATGTGGCATAATAGGATTCTGGAAAAACAACTGCACTGCTTCCACCCTAGAGTCTCAATACAGTCCCCCACTCATTGCAACTTCAACCAGAGCAGAGTAGTGTGAAATTGGGTGTGAGTAATTTATCCATTATGGGTTTGCACTTTGCATTCTACATTTTTAACGATAAAAAAACTGCAAGTTCCAAAACACACAATATTAACCAGAACTGAATTATTTGCTTATGTCTGACATGGGCCCAACAGAGCAGAGCAGCAGCATTACTGCGCACCAGTGCCACTACTACTTTGCTCAACTACTTGCAAATTTCCCAGACAGAGAAATATAATGTGTTACAATTTTAGATCGAATTAAAACATCTTGCTACATCATATTGCCTCTTGTAACTGTTTTTGCCCTTTTTAGCCTGCATTGGTCTCGATAGGAGGCCATTTTACACAATGTCAAAGTTGTTTGACAAATTGACGTCCCTTTTCTATCTCTGTGACCAGTTGTGGTTTTGGGCCTACAAAATATGATCACTCTAACGTCTGAAACACGATCATTTCACTTATACTTTTTTACTCTTCAATGGGTTGGTCGGTCCTTATTTTAATAGTTGTACTACAAATTAGCAATGCTGTATGTTATATAGTAAAACATTTACACAACTGACTATTACTATGTACCTCATTTAAAGGGCATTTCTTTTTTGCATTTATTTTTTGACAAATTCGCCATTGAAGACAAGTGTATTCCACATAGCATTAAGGGCGGTGTATGGAGTGGAACACCCCCCGAAATCATTTCTTAGTAGGATCATGGCCTGTCAGTAACTGTTGGGTTTGAAGTTTGCAGCAACAGTGACAGTCACTGTTGCTGCAAGGGTGTGTGTGTGTGATGCGCAGAGAGGGCTAGGGCTCAGAGCACAGATCTGTATTGGGTACCTGCCTGTCTTTCACTCCACAGTTGGGTGCTGCCTGGGGTGATGACCCACGCAGTGACTTGACCCATGCACAGCATCCATCGGAGCTTTGCATCCTTGTCATACCTTGGGTGTGGAGCCCTGGTTGTGGAACTTAGGCACATGGGCACATGGGAAACAGTCAGGTCTTAAATTCTTTCTTCGCTACTACATCATCAGTTTTCATCCATCTGAATCTAACTGTGTGCATGAGAAGCATCTGACATAGGACATGCATGCCAGTGATTTTAACCGGCAGTGTCGTGTCCTATAAAATCTGACTTTATTCATCAGACTCAAATTGAGTCTTCGAAGTCCTGAGCACCGCACCACCTGCTTCTTTCTAAAGAAATTATCACATCCTTACTCACCCTCATCAATGCTCCCCTCATTCAAGGCATCTTCCCAGAAGCTCTTAAGACATGCCAGATCATCCAAGTCATGGAGAAATCCACACAAGAGCATGATGACCTTGCCAACTACTGGCCCACCACTCATCTACCCTAGTCTATGCTCAACTCCAAGATCACGTCAGTGCTAGCCATCTCCTGCAGGATTACCAATCTGGCTTCAGACCACGCTGCAGCATAGGGACAGCTACATTACAAATGATAGACAATACTCTCCTGACAACAGAGAAAGATTATTTTGACCTCCTGATTTTGTTAGGCCCCTTAGCTGCTTTGGCTGATTTTGCTGGTCCCCTTAGCTGCCTTTGAAACCATCAACCATCCCACTCTTAATCATACCTTGGAGTCTTGAATGGAAATCAGTGGCAAAGTGGTTCACTGGTTCTTCTTCTCATAACTATCAAACTAATAGCTTTTTGTTCACATGGGCACCGGCAGGTCCATGAAGATTTCTAACAATTGTGGAGTCCTCCAGCATTCCATATTCTCTCCAATCATCATCAGCCTCTACATGGATTCCCTTGACAATCTACTCACTGATAACAGCATCAAAATGTAACTCTATGATAATGACACACAACTCTACTTGAGAGTCTTATTCGCTCAGCCTTTGGCAAGGCCATCTAGTAAAGCATTGCAGACGTCAAAGTGGGAAAGCAGCAGGACTTGGGCTGCTGACCCTAAGCTAGAAGTGGGTATCTTGTTCTTACTTTTGCTAAACTGGTGCAGTTAATAGGAGTTATAGTTTGCCAAATAATTTACATATTTACTCTTGTTGAGTTACAGATGGATGGGCATTAATGGGTATATAGACAGCACATGCAGTTATCCAAATAAGTAAAACCCCACTTGGTAAACACAATCTTGAAATGTCTCCCAATTCTCATGACTTAACCATTCTCGGTTGCTCCCCAGCTAGGTTTTACACTATATAAATACCTACACATACATATTCTATGCCCATAATGCTATTATGTTATGTTCTTTTCATGGTGTGCTCTGAAAGAAAAGGTGTCTACATCATTTACAGATCCTTTGCTGTCCCTTGTTGGTGGTGAGTTATTTATTAGGTAGAAGTTAATTATTTTACTTTTACCTTTGACATGGATCCTAGCACTGACTGGCAAAGGAAAGTAAAACACACTGCTATAGATACAGGACAGAAAAATGGCAGGACATAAGGGAGTAATAAAGGCTTGATGAGCTGCTCACATTTAAAAGTGAGCAGCTTGAGATAATTACATGGGTTACTGGACAACCAGTGCAAAATTGTGTTTTGTCAAACTCTAAAGATGAAAATTATATTTTTTCAAGTGATCAGTCATTGCAAATATAAATCGTGGTGTGGCTAAAGACAACTTTAACTGTTGGATCAGCTATTGCTCTATGAAATTGCCCTTCACAATTTGGATTAACCCACAGCGGTATTTCTTCGTTACCATTATGAGTGGGTGTTGCTTGTGTCATGTTGCTTATGGTTAGCCTCTCCATATGCTGCTAAGAGTAGGACACATTCTTTACTGCAGCAGAGAAGGACGAGCAAGTGAAACAAATAGTGTATCCCATCGTCTAAAGGGGAGGCTGCTGCTGCTCTCCTATAGCACCTGGAAACTGTGATACTCACTGTACCCACTACATATGAAAGAACGGATAGGAAACCTGCCATCCTGATGACGTGGAGCAGGGTGCCATCTAAGCACACTTGTGTGCAGCTCTTCCTGTGCAGGAGCCGTCTTGGGTTTGTTCAGGCATATATGCTTGTACATAGCCTGCTTCTATTTACGATTATCCTTTGAGTGTATGGAAAAACTGCAGTTAGATACAGAGTTGACTCTGAGTTTTGGTGCCATTCCCATTCCCAATCGTATGAAGTCTTTTGTCCTGTGACAGACCTTGTATGTCATAGCTGTCACATCATGGTTTATGGTCTCAGAATATATTGTTGTCAATGGTTGGACACAAAACACTGACTAGGGAGGGTGCCTCTTCACCTGAACATATTAAAGCTTGTAAACCATCTTATAATGGCCGAGGTTGCATTAGAATACACTGATAGAAGTAAAGAAACTAAAATTCCAATTACTTTACAACTGAAATTTAGCCAGTATCGGATAAGCTTTTTTCTAAATTCTTCATCTCAAAATAATAGTATGTTTTTCTAAAAAAAGAATTGTTTTAATTTAAACAGGAGGTCAGCCAACTGACCCTTCGACTCCCCTTCTTTCTCCTGCATACCAGTGAGAGCAGCTCCAGCCCTTAGGGTGCCAAATTGGCTAGTTAGATAAAGAAAGGGGACAGGCCCAGGAGTTAGCTACATTTGCCTGTGACAGGGTAAGCCTCTTTGAAGATAATTAAGTTCCTGGGTACTGCCCAGAACCAGAAGGTCATCGTGTAGATCAGAGGTCTTCAAACTGTGGTGCGCGCCCCCATGGGGGGGCGTGGATGGGTTCCCAGGGGCGCGCAAACGCCTCTGCAAGTACATGTAAATGAGGATGGCCTGGAAGTGCAGTGATGTTTATTTGCTGCATTTCCAGGCTGTCTTCATTTACTGCGAGCCCTTGAAGAACTGTGATAGGAAAGCTGTGGGGGCATGGGTCAAAGAGGTTGCAGAAAAAAATACAAATTCAGTGTTCTGTGTTTTCACAGCCATGCAAGTGTGTATAAAATAAAGCAATAACAACTTAATTGAAAAATAAATGCAAGTTAAACTAACTGGTGATAAATGTACTCTTTTAGGTTATGAAACCTCAGTTAGTGACTACCATCAATCAATCAATCAATCAGGGAATTGTAAGCGCGCTACTCACCCGTGAGGGTCTCAAGGCGCTGTATGTGTTACAGCTGAGCGACACATAATTGAACCCTAGTTGGTGCAGAGGAATAGTGACCTTTGTATTTATAGTCAGGGCCACTGGAAATATGCAATTGTGTGGTTTTGGCTTTTTGCGCATAGTTATGGATTTCCTGCATTTGCCACATAATCCATCATCTGCTGCATAATTCGCAGATTTTAACAAAACAAATTGTTTCTAGCTCAAACAGTTCAAAAGTTACTAACAATGCAGCAACATATGTTACCCCGCAGTGGAAGGCCCTTTGTAAAGGTTGACTGGTCACCTTTCTGTAGCTTATTGCTATATGTGGGTGTTAAACTGTATGCAAGGACAGTGTTAACAAGTGTAAAAATGACAAAATAATGCAGTAATGCGGTAATGTTATCACAAAATATGCAGCATAATTTGCCTTTGCTTGTTGCATAATTTAGTCAACCAGCTGCATAATTTGGCCTTCTCCTGCCGCATAATTCTTGTGGCCCTCTTTATAGTGCTCTGAGGTCCCAGCCTGTGGCAGAAAGCACTGTGAATATGTAAGTAATTATTTTAAAATAGTATTTACATAGTCTAAGCTAGGCTGCTGCAAAATGATGCAGTGATTGAGATAAAACAAATTCTTACAAAATTTGTTTTTTAGTAATAAGTAATCCAACTGTATCTAATGCAGACACTTTTGTAAGTGTCTCCATTATTCCAGATATCAGATAACACCCCTACATTACATCTCAAAAAGAATAAATCTTTGCCACCATGAAGCTTTAAGCAGAGCCACTGGAATTATTCAGCAGGAGCGAACCACTTTATGCGGCAGGGTTGACTAAATTATGGTGCAAGAAAAGGTGAATTATGCGGCACAATGCAGCACATTTTGTGGTTAGCATCACTTCATTATTTTTTCCTTTTAATTCATAGTAACGTTGTCAGGTGAAATATTTCACCTCATTATACCAGTTTAACATCCAAATACAGCAGTAAGGAATTACAAGATTGCCAGTCAATGTTTGCAGAGGGCCTTCCATTGCTCTGAAACACTTTGCCATGTTTTAAGTAACTTTTGTTCCGTTTGAGCTAGAATCAAGGGTTCTTTTTGTTGAAATCTGCAGATTATGGATTATGTAGCAAATGTGGTAAACTCATAATTATGTGGAAAACGCTGCTGCTGCAGAAACTCATAATTCCAGTGGCCCTGGCTTTAAGTGACTCAATCAATTAACAGCTGGTAAGAAGGCTGGTTACTATTTCAGCTTTCTGCACTACTACCACACCCTTCGCTTTGAGGCAGAGGCACCTCAAAGTCAGCATTAACTATTCAGCGGCAGATTTTTTTGTGAAAGCTGAGCCCATGGGGTGGCAGGTAGAACGCCAGCAGGGTTGCATTTAGATGATGCAGAGCCCTAATCCTCTCGACCCCTGGTGTCTCACAGTAATGCTCCAGGAGACAGAGGAAAGGAGTGAGATTCATAGATATTGTCAAAGAGATGGCCCAGAATATGGAGCACTGTATGGGGACTCATTTTTAAGTTTAAAATGGCCATAGACAGCTTCTTCAGAGAGATACCCCAAAGAAGGGGACAATATAAGTGGCTTTTCTTTTTACAGGGCCATTCATCAGTGCAGCAGGTACAGCTGCCAGGTGTGGTAAGTGGCCACTGCTGGTTATCATTAAGGAAGCAGATGCAGCAGGACTGGGCCCAGGGGATTCAGGGGCCGACTGCATCACAATTATGACTGCCTACCTTTAACAAGCATTGGCATAGCCAATAGGTCTCGCCTTTGGGATCTTATAAGTGTTTAGTTATCCAGCACAATATCCTTGGTGCAACAACATCAACTGTTGCATGGCTAAACACTTATAAGGTCCCAAAGGCGAGACCTATTGACTATGCCAATGCTTGTTTTCTTTTGGTACTGCTAATAAGGGCAAAATAGTTTCCTCCTCTACTATAAGTACAGCAATTCAGCAGGCCATTTTACATGCTTATAATTCTGTGGCGAAGCAACCTCCTATACTTGTTCAAGGCCGTTCTACCAGATCCATTTCTGAAGGGAGTCAACAAGGGCTTCTCATCATTCGTTTAATAACTATTACCGTCTTGAGGTTTTGCGTGATGTTTCTCATAATGTTGGTGTTAATGTGCTCAAAGTAGTAATGAAGTAACAGTTGCTGGTAATGAAGTACTAAATCACAAGGTGCAGAATTCTATTTTGTTTGTGATTTCCTTATTCAGTAAAGACTGAGACGAGGGGAACCAACGAGGGGTTGTGAACTCATTAGTAATGGGTTCATTAATAAGTTTTTGTAATGAAGGTTGATCTACAAAAGTACCTCTTCCAGTCGCAGACAAATATACTTTTTGATGGTTGTCCAAAAAGCTGCAATACCACTAGCCATCAACCGAGCCGTGGTTTACAATGATTTTTCATTGTACATTAATCAGGCTATGCTGCTTCACTCAATAAGAAAAAGTCTAATAACTAAAAATAAATATTAAGGAAATCTACCCATTTTAGGAATGCACCCAAAAATCTGAGTTTAAGGTGTGGGTTATTGGCACAATCAAAATTTTGAATTAAGCATAATTTCACAATGTTCTGAGGGATTTTTTGTAATGTGTTTTTGTGTTCACCGACTTACAATTGAAATCAAAACTATAGAAAAATTCAAATGTCCTGCTATTGATTATTCTTTAAATACTAGCAAAAACAGTACTCCCACAAGTGTGAGTGGGCCTATTGATTATGAAAGAAGAGGCCAAAAAATCTGACATGTAAAGAGAGGAAATAATGTTAGGATAAGATAGACTTCTGTGATGTTTTTGGGCCCAAAGGCTGCCTTCAACTAAAGTAACCTATGAATCTCAGGCATTTCTAAAAACTAGACACACAGAGAGTCCATGGTGGTGTGGCTTGCCAGGATCACACTGCTTTGTATTACTCAGAATGCCCCTCAATTGGCAAACTTTGAGTGAAATCACTGAATTTCCTCACATTTTCTAGCGAGACAGTTCAAGAATCTGAGGGAAACAACAAACATCCTACCACCCAGCAGTCTCACACTTCTCCCAAAAACAATGGCACTCCACTTGTGTTGCTGGGCCCATCACCCTCGACAGGAAATGTCCCAAAACGCACTGTGGAAACATTAAGATTTTTGCTTTCAATTACACTTGTGGGTAGCTGTGGTATTAGGGCCAGGAGTAGGAAAACTTATCAACACAAGAAATGTTTTAAAACTACATATCAAGAGGAGTTAAGGGTGGTGTGACTTGGTTGGATCCCACTATGTTTTGTAACCAGAATACTTCGCAAAATGTCAGTCTTTGTGTGAAATATCAGAATGTCTGCATATTTCTGTGAGAAAAAGTTACAGAATCTTTGGAAAAAGACAAACAAACCTTCTAGCCAGCATCCCCACACTTCTGATAAAAAAAGAGTAGCCAACATGTGTGGGGGAATTGATCACCTGGGACAAGGAAGGCTCCAAAACACACTGTGGAAACATCAAGATTTCAATTACATTCATATTGGGATATGGTTAGCTTAAGCTATGGCATTTGGGCTCGGGATAATCAGGGACCCAGGGCAATCTACTAACCCCAAACATTTTTAAAACCTAGACACCGGGGGGATTGCAAGGTGGTGTCTCAAGTGTGGATCCCACTATGATTTTTTTTACTTAGAATGCTCTG
Organism: Calotriton arnoldi; assembly: GCA_963921515.1. NCBI lineage: Eukaryota > Metazoa > Chordata > Amphibia > Caudata > Salamandridae > Calotriton > Calotriton arnoldi. Next base: position 1,977,901 of record CAWUFW010002169.1, read on the forward strand.
CAAACTTCAGACATTAGGTGAAATCACGTATTTTCATCACCTTTCTGTGAGAAAAAAGTTCTGGAATCTGCAGTGAACAACAAAAGTCCTAAAATGCATATTTTCCACACTCCTCACCAATAAAAGCTGTTCCTCGATTGTGTAGCTGGGTCTATTGCTTGAAATAGGAAAGGCCTGAAACACCCAGGGGAAAGTTCAAGAATTTTGCTTTGAATTTACATGTATTCTTCAATGTGAATAGCTACGGTATTATGGCATGGGGTCGGACGGCACCAAGGGAAAGCTTCCAAGCCTGGGCTTTCTTAAAACTAGAGACACAAGGTGAACCAGGTAGGAGTTGCTTGAATGGATTCCACTAAGTTTGCATCCTCAGAATTGTCTACAAATGTCATAACTATATCTAAAAACACCCACTTTCCTTTCACTTTCTTTGGGGGTGACTGCACTGTTTGACTTCAGGTTAATCTTCACCAAGGGAAAACTACCAACTCCATGCATTTTACAAAAATAGTGCCTCGTGGGAGTCCAGCACTGTGTGGCGTTCATGGATCCCACTCCCTTATTTTACCCAGAATACTCTGTAAATGTCAAACTATCGGGAAAAAAACTCAATTTCTTCATATTTATGTAACATAAAACTCCAAAACCTAGAGCAACTCAAGAATTCCTCCACCCTGCATTACCACATTTGTCCCGGTGAAAAGGGCAATGCACATTAGTGGGTGAATTTATCATATTGAAAACTTACCAGTCCAAACTTGAACCATATGATGTTAATGTATTGTCAAGTTATAGTTTTGGTTCATTCATATGACATGTGATCTGCCTACCCACACAACCAGGAATCTGTTTTTCTCATAAGGCATTTAGGAATGCAGGATGGTAAGACCTTTGCCATTGCCTGGAAGGGCCCAACATTTCTGTAATATAAATGATGGGAAAAATTAGTTTTTGCCCCATGATGTGACATCTGCATGGCATTCTGGGCACGAACGCATTGTAGGAACCCCACTACGTTGGATTCTAATGCCTCTAGTTTCCAGAAATGAGTGCTGGCCAACCCAGAGCCTGAATACTGCAGTCATTCCCCAAGGAATGACAGAGGAAATTTGGTGTTTTCAAGGGTGCCCAGGTACCACTCAACGTTATAGTAGTTGGATTTTTTTCCCCCATCATCTTTCCTATAAATATTTCAAGTTCAATTTTTTATGTAAAGTGTTTACTAATACATTTTGTTGGTGATACTTCTGATGAGTGTTCTTACACCTGATTTTAGGGAGATATGTTTGCCTTTTACATTTTACATGTTCCAAGTTTTACTATTTGTATACAGTTTATTTTCAAAGTGATTTCTTTGGGGTATATCTACCTTTAATTTGTTGCCTGCTCTAATCTGTTCTTGCCGCTTTTGTCATGTGCTGCGTGCGTCCCTTGTGACTTCAGAGAATGTCCCACATAACTGCTTCCTCCTCTGTCTCGTTGCTAGAACCTTATCACAACCCCTCAACCTCCTGGGCAAGATTGAGTCATGTGAGCATATAATCTGACCTCTCACCAGCAATGTATTTACGAAACTAAGTGACACACTGACTCTAAAAATAAAGTTAGCCACAATTAACTCGATGTTCTGATAAATGCGGCAGAAGTCGAGTAATTGTACATAGTCCCAATACCGGCAACATCCCCCCACCTTCCCATAGGCGAACGTGCATAAATAAACCACAAGACACTTTGTTTATGGGAAAAACTTGTCGCAGGTTTATTCCATACAAGAGTATGCAATAAGTTGGGTTATCTTACGGGCGATCCATGGGCAGGCAGCCGTCCAACCTATGCTGCCCATGCCCGCCTGATGAGCCAGCACTGTGGGATGTATGCCCGATCAGCGCTACACCTTTGTTGATCCACCACTGGATCACGTGGCCCTTGTTACCATCCTACTCACGCCCCTTTCAGGGCGGAGCGTAGCAGGGCAAACCCCCGGTTGGTCAGGCCCCCAACCGCCCGAAGGACTAACGGGGCGCCGTCGCGGTTCTCCAGGACCCTGCCCTGAGGATCCTGGTCTTTGGCTCTGGCACCCCTATTGTGCCGCGCAGAGGTACCCTTACTGTACCCGTCTGCCGCAGAGGTACCCTTACTGTACCAGACTGCTTCCAGATCGCCCTGTAACTCCGCCTGCAACGCAAAAGAAAACATTAAAACATTCATTACACCTTGCCCACCAGCCCAGCCGCAGGGTAAGAGGAAGGGAGGGAGACGGCGTGGCTGGCGGAAAAGAGGCCGCTGGGAGGGTCAGAGGGGTGTACATACCCTCCCTCCCCCCTGGGCGTACCGGAAGTGACGCCCACACCCCCTGAACAGCGGGCTCCAGGCGGAAGCCCTCTGCTGCTAGAGCGAGGGGTAGGCTTGTGCCGCAATGGCACTAAAGGGCCGCCCTTTTAGGGGGCCCCCTTTGGGTGCGGCGGGCAGCCACAGTATCACAGCTCTCGTAATTGTAACCGGTTTGCTACCTGATTTCTTTAGCCACTGAGGTTTTTTTTTCCCTTTTCCTCTTTTTTATTCTCTTTTACCTTTCCACCATGCGATTAAGCAACGTAGATATTAAACCTTATCGGCTCTTTGATAAATGTTTACCAGTCTTTGTACTACCCGTGTGTAAACACCATACAGTCGTACTGTTTACAATGTATTTAGCTCATGTATGTATGCAAACCGCTTGTTTTGCACTAAAACCTTTAAAAACTTATATACTCAGTAGCAAAGAGTCGTGGCCTTTAAAACTCGATCCTCTTAAAGTATCTGTTATCCTCAAAATGCTTTTCATATTTGCCAACAATATTCTATTGTATACGTGACTTTCTTCCGCTGCACTCTTTTGCCAGAGCATCCTACTTGTTCAAAAATCCTACTGCTAAGGCCCTCCCCTGTCCATCACACCATGAACCAGGCTCTCTACACCACCAGTGCACAGGCTTTCTTTTTGTTGCTTTGTACGTTCGCTCCAATACAACACCATCGTTATCACAAAACTACTATTACTGGTGGCATAAATGAGCGTAAAGTACCTGACGAAATACTTCATGCATAGGAGGTCAGAGTAGGTTCCAAGTGAACCAATGTAATGAATGTTAGCTTCTTTCAATTCTAGATTTCCCTCCAACGGCCAGTTGCATTTTTGTACTTGTTTCGGTTTTTACATCATACTCATTAGATTACAGATTTCAGCAAAAGTGCTGTAGCTAAATGCCAGGACTGGCAGAGGGTGCCACACAATGCATTAGGGCCACTTGCCAGCTATGCGCCAGTACAAAAAGTTTACTATCACATGGATGAGTTTGGGTTCCTGTGTTCACAATCAGGCACGTTTCACAAGGACTAAATCTACTGCCCAAAAAAAATGGATGCGATTCTGTGTGAAATGTGTTCTGTGCAAAAAAAAACGTACTCACTAAGTCAAGACAATAATTCACTTACATGTGCATGTGGCGTTTGGTCAGTTTATTTCAAGGCTCCACTTTTAACTCGTATGGTAACCGACGCAGAGGTTTATGAAATGAGTGGCCAGATCACAGTTTGCAACTCAGATTCCCTGGTTCCGAAGCCTGGTGATACAATCCTAGATCTATAAATGTTGATTCCCTGTGGAACAAAATTGGCACGCATTACAGGTGCCAGTCCCTGGCAAGAAAGCAATCAATACTTATCTGTAGGTACTGTAATTTTATAGGGGCGATCAGGAGGATTACCATAGCAGAACAACAGCCTATTAAAAATTCTAAAAAAACAAACAGAGACGTAATGCTTTAAAAAGTAAAATAAACACGTTGGTGCACTTAGGCCAACATATCTGAACCCGGCAAACAGGAATTATTAGGCAGCCGCTCCATATTAACTCCCCACACAAGCACTACACAATCAGGATTACTATACTGACGAGCCCAGTGCAATTCAAAATATTGATATTGTCTTGTGGATTGTTACCTGCCTTGTTATGTTGGCCTAGGCCTGGCTGCCATGCTGCTTTTCTTTGCGCACGTTACACTGAGCCGGGCCCCCTCGCCCTTTGCTCGTGCCAAGTTCTTTTGCACTGTCTGCATTTTCTGTTGTTCACCTTTTTGGGCTCCGTCTGCACAAACATGTACAAGGTCGCATAACAATGTATTTTGGTTCTTCCTGATATGGCCAGTCTCGCGCACCCAGACATAACATTAGGTGCAATTGCCATGAAGAACTTGGTATGCTTTTAATACTGTGGTTTACTAGCGCTTAACACACTTGGAGAAATCCCTTTCAGTGAGAAGAGCTATGATGTCCTGCTGATGTAATTCTGCATCTAGAGACTGAGGTATGGGGGTTCGCTAGTCAAAGCCCAGAGGTCTTCTATTTTATAATAAACTATCTTACTGCAAGGGGAGGGTGGTAATGTTATTTATACGTTTATCCACTGAGCTCTGAGATGCTTTCCCCGTTTGTATTCTATGGAATTGTAACCATGCTGCTTATATTAGTCATATGCATTATGCTATTAGTACTGACACGTGTACTGTACATTAGAGCACGTAAGTTGGAATAAACATTTTAACCTATCCAGTGTCTCTGCCTACGCACCTTGTGGACAAGTACGAGTGAGTGACGAAAGAGTGTTCTTGCTTCTGCGAGTCCTGAGATAAAGATACCGTGTTCTGGGTTGTCTAATCATTGGTACTTGGGTGCTAATGGGATGCTAAGCTAGTTGGGTTGGGGTATTTGGGTGCTACGGTATATGGTGGCAAACCACTGTATTCCGGGGTCCCATTTTCCTGTGCATAGCTCTGTGTATGTGCAGAAACCTTATGACATGGCGCGACCACCGTGGGGCAGCTTATCTGCGAGACGCTTGAGTAGTACTTGTGCTTGTCCACAAACCCCTCGCGTACGCTTCCGGAGGCGTATGTGACGGTGATACCTCCTATATTGAATGTTTTATAGGTTCTTTCAAGCTTGATGTTATTAAAAAGGTTAGTTAACAGACCCATTTTTGTGCTCCCTGTTAGGTTGTCGAATATAACTGTTTAGTCATGGCTGGTGTGGCGATTGCTGCACATAGTCGAGGAGCACTCCGAGACCACTTACGGGTGTATGGAGTGCCTGATACAGGGATCGATTTGGTCTTTGTGGTTCAAGCCGATCCGGCTTACCACTTTGAGGTGTTTTACACTTGGATCACTTTTGAAGCGGTGGAGGCAGATGATAATCTGTTTCATGAATATAAACCCACCGTTATTCCTGCTGCATATCGACCCTATACCACTCTTGAAGTACCTCTCACGGCTTGGCAGCACCGTGTTTGGTTTAATGGCGCCCTACCACAACCAACTACCGCAGTTCGTTTAGGCCCCTTGTCAATTCAGGGGGCCACTTGGCCTGTATTGGCCGGGTATACCCCGCATCCAAATTATCTGGCATTACCGCTTGCGGAACTGCGCACTATGCATACCGAATTGGTACGAGTGCATCGAGCCCTAGTGACATACGTTACAGGTAGTCTACATGGAGCTGCTCCTGTAGTCGCAGGCCAACCAGCTATAGCCGCTGGAGTGACTATAAGTCCTGTCATGGTAAATTCTGTGATGGGCAAACGTCCACAAAATAAGGACGACTATCCTTACTGGCTTGCAGAAAAGTTCGATCAGATAGAAGCAGTGTTTCCCCATACATCCCCAGTAGATAAACACCGCATCCTCACGATAAGTTTGCCAAAAGACATAATCCCCGATTTGACATCATGTGAAAACTGGGGTAAGGTATTCGCAGCAGTTTATTCAAAATGTTTTGGAACTCCTTCCATGACGGTTCTACCCTCTGTAATTAAAAAAGTACAGGATGAACATGGCCCTGAAGCGGCTGTGGAATTAGGGATGAGACTAGTGGGAGTGTTTGATGTAGTAGCTGAGCTGATCCTTGGAAATGTCAAGGGCGATGCTATGAACTTTCAAGTAGCGAATGCTTTGGCTTTGGTCCCAGAGTTGGACAGGCCCCGCGAATTACCGAAAATTATTGCCCGGGCTTATAAAACAATTGGAAGAAATAGCCTGGGCAACAAGCCTTTTGTAAAAATGCAAACTCAATCGCAAACACAAGTTACACAAACAAAAAGTGCATCTGAGAAAGATGATAAACCGGTCTTCACTAAAAAGAGTTGGAGACAGAAAAAACAGGGTAAGCAACAAAAGAAGCCGGGGTCGAGAGGCGCTTCCCCAGTTTCGGTTTCTTCTGAACGTACTTATGATTTACGTGATAGGTCAAGGATTAAATCACCAGAAAGGTTTCAGAGCTCTGATACGCGTTCTCCTCGTTCTTCACAGGCCCAGACGTTGTCACAGGCTGGTGGAGGAGGACGGCAAGATAGAGGAAGGGGCCGAGAGGCTCCCCAGGAGCGAGACCAACCTCGACAACAAGTCAGAGGGAAAGCAGAAGACTTTCATCTTCCTCGACCGCAATTTCAGAAGAAAAGGTTGCCGCTGTCACAGCGAAATATGCCTCAGACCGTGAGAACGAGACTCCAGAATTGGACGTGGGCAGTGACCCTCCTAGACAGCGCCGCGGAAGTTACCATAGTGCGGGAGGCGCTACGTCCTCATATGGAGGCGACAGCAACTGAAACATTCGTTACTGTAGAGACAGCTGACACGAGAGTGGCACTCCCTGACAGACTATATAATATAGTCATACAAATTGAAGGTGACATACCGCGTGAAATAAAAGGGATTTTTTGGGAAAATCTAACCTCTTCATATGACATTTTGTTAGCAGAGGTGGATTGGCCACCCCCATTCGTTTTAGCTGCACATAAAGGAGAGGAGGTAATCCTTCCAAGCTTCTCACGGCATGTCCCAAAAGACAAAGCTGAAGCACTTGCAGCTGAGTGGGCTGTGTACCTGGCACCAGCGTTATACCGCAACCATGTGGGATGGGATGAAGAATCACCTCCTCATGCAATACCTTTGCGGTCACTACCGCAGCCACAACCCCAATATCCCATCAAACGGCAGGCAAAAGGCCCCGTCTCCGAAATTCTGACACAGTTGGAATATCAGGGAGTAATTGAACCATGCGTATCACCTATGAACAATCCCCTTTTCGTGGTTTCTAAACCCGATGGAACGTACCGCTTAGTTTTGGATTACCGGCATTTAAATACTCATTGTCGGAACTTTGCGGTGCAAAATACACACAGTTCTGCGCTTGTAGACAGTCTTGTTCGTAAAAAATACAAAACGACACTTGACCTTTCAAACGGTTTCTACACGCACAACCTAGCCCCGGAGAGTGGTCAATGGACCGCATTCACTTCCGGTGGTAAATTATTCCAGTTTCGGCGTTTACCCATGGGCTACAAAAATAGTCCGGGTATATTCGCCGCCCGTGTTGTTTCTTTGTTAAATGACATTGATCAAGACGCATGTTCGTACGTAGATGACATCTATCTGACGGACGACGAATTATTTCAGCATTTGTCCCGTGTGGACCGCATTATTCTTGAATTTGCGGAGCAGGGTTACAAATTTAACTTTGCTAAGTCACACATTGCTGAATTTACAGTTCTGTTCTTGGGCTATGAGCTCAACAACGAAGGTAAGGGCTTAGCCCCCCATTTCTTGGAAAAATGTGCACATTTGTGCCCCCCAAATACTCTGAAGAAACTTCAGTCTTTGCTGGGGTTCTTGAATTTCGGGCGTACTTACATTCCCGAATATGCCCAGCGTATCAAGCCTTTGTATGCTTTGATACAACCTACTTATTCAAGGTCTTGCTGGCTGCCTGAGCATACCTCAATTCTGCAGTCTTTGCAGACAGACCTATTGGAGTCTAAATATCTTTTGACTCGTGATAACCACACAAACCTGGTGATTAGAATAATTCCAGGGGCGGTGGGATTCACATACTTAACCTTTAATGAAGGTGATACAGTACCCATCGCATACAAGTCACATCTGTACACTTCCGCTGAATTGCGCTTTACATCTGTCGAAAAAGTTCTAACTGCAGTGCAAATGGCGATTCTAAAAGAACGCGCACTGGCACAGGGAAAGCGGATTCTAGTGGTAACACCCTGTCCTGCCCTAGAGGCAGTAACAAAGGCAAGTGTACCGAACTCAAAAGCAATGCATCCCCGTTGGATACAATGGGCTACATCCTTGACGTCTTCGGACGTCACTTTTGTTTTTGATTCTTCTCTGCAGACTCAGGAGTTTTTGCAGTATGAATTCGTTCATCCTCCTCCTTTGTTTTTATTACCGCTTGAGGATTACAAATGTGTGATCTACACCGATGGTTCGGCGCAACCGGCCACTGGGTCCAAGCACGCTTATTCAGCTGCATGTGCTATTGTTGCGGGTTCCTTTGTAGATGGAAAGTTCAAATCCTCTGCAGTGCATACTCGCACACTTGGAGATAGTACCGCACAATTGGCCGAGCTGCATGCATTGCTACTTGCACTTGAGTTCGCTTCTCAGGATGAGACCACTCTTATTGTATGTGATTCTTTTTACTGTGTACAATCTTACAATGACAATCTGTTTTTCTGGTCGAAAAACGACTACAAGGACGCAAAAGGGAGCACAATTAAGCATAAAATGCTTTGGGTTCGAGTGGCAGAATTGCAACAACGTCTGCCCCTCACACAGGTGGTTCACACCTTAGGCCATCAGCGGGTGGGCGCACACGCTATTGGTAACGATCTGGCAGATGAAGCTGCCCGTTCAGCAGTAGTCACGTGTTCAGTAGCAGCGGTTACCAGGTCCATGTCGAAAATAGACCCTGTTATATTAGCAGCTATTGCTGCAACCAAGGAAGGTAATAATTACCCTACAGGTTTCCCTTCCAAGTATTCTTACACATTAAGTCCCGATCAGGTTCCTTATGTAACTATACCTGACGTTGGAGATCGGCTGATCCCCAACGCGGACCGCAGGAGTGCCTTGATATCAGCTGCACACGAAGGCATGGCTTCGGCTCATGCAGGTGTGTCAGCTACGGTTTCCATCTTGCAGCAGCGTTATTGGTGGCGTGGATTGTATAAAGACACCCGTGCTTTTGTGCTTTCTTGCGACGTTTGTCAACAGATTAAGCCTTCCACGGTAACACGTCCACCACAAACCCCGCTCTGCATTGCTAACAGACCCTTTGGGTGTGTTTACTTGGATCACTGCGGTCCATTCTCATCAGACACTGCCTATAAATACATCTTAGTGGCAGTGGACTCGTGCACACGGTTTCTCTGGGTCTGGCCACAACGGAGTGCTGACGCCCGAAATGTAATCAGGGATTTGCGTGTCTTTGTGGGAATTTTCGCATGCGGCACCTTCCATTCGGACCAAGGTCCAGCGTTTGCCTCTAGGGCTTACAAGGATGCAATGGCTTCGCTTGGGGTGCGGGTGAAATTTTCGTCTCCGTATAGGCCTGAGGGCAACTCTATCGTTGAACGAATGAACCGTGACTTAAAGCAATCCTTAACAGCTAGGGTTATAGGTACTGGCAGGAACTGGCTGGCCCATTTGTATACCGTTCAGCGTGCACTTAATAATCTCCCTAGAAGACCTCTGGGTGGGCGGACCCCATACGAAATGCTCTTTGGCATAAGAATGTTTGTGCCTGACCTTGAGGGTCCAGACATCGCGGCGCAATCCGCCAAGTTTGATGTAGATAACCATTCTGCTATGTTACAGGACTTACAAGAAGCCCGAGACAAACTTGCAACTACACATTTGCCTTCAGCCACAGATCCTGCGTTGCAGATTCCGGTAGCCGGCTGGCTTCCAAAGGTTGGAGAACTGGTTCGAGAAAAGGTTGAAAACAAAAAAGAATTCGGCCCCTCTTTTCGTGCACCGGTTCCAGTTCTGGGCTTGAAGGGAACACGTACAGTCATTTTACCACCGCTTCCTGGTCGCAAGGAGAACAGATACATCTCAGTGGAAAATGTCAAGCTACAGTGCCTGGCCGATCATGAATAGTGTCACACCAGCGGTCTCTTGTCCTGCCATTTATCGGACGTATGTTCATAGTCCATCTGCACGAACGATCGCTGATGCTGTAATTGAGATGGTTGATTTGCCTGAATCCTCTATTTTGCCTGAAACTATAATTGATCCCCAACTCTCCACCAACATCGACGAGGACGAGTATACTTATCCTGCATCTGAATCGGTGGCACATCAACCAATAATGCCACTAAGCCCGACTCGTTATTCCTTTGATTCGGATTCCACATCTTCAAAAGTTCCATCCAAGTTCAGTATTTTTATATCCTGGTTTAGAGACAATTTTATGATTCCACCCTGGACATACATCTGGTTGGTACTTTTCTTGATATTTTTGTTCATGTCCATTGGCTTTGTCACAGTGTTTTTTCTACTAATCAATGGTCACTATTTACCTGAACGCTCTGCTGTAGACTATGTTTCTGGAACTTTGGCTCCTCATTCCTCGTCTCACATCATGAAGCGTGACCACACATTTGTGAACATTTCAGCTTTCCCAATTGCTGATGGCATCGTATGGGATGCAGTGAACTATCAAATCCATGGTCCGACGGAAATTATTAATGTACCTAATGTCCTTCGTGTTTCAATGGGTGATGTAGTACAAAATAATATTCATTCTGATGATTGGGATGTGCATGCCGTTGAAGCATTGTTTGCCAATTTAAAATATTATGCATCTTTTAATGCTGAAGATCTATATATGAATTCTGCTAATTATGCCGATTTGTATTGTTACCAACATTGGGGTAATCATTTTCTCCATAAGCCCAGTGCCCTGCGTAGTTCTGTTAACTATACCCAATGGGAACATTGTCCAAACCCCTTGCCAGGTAGCTCTCAAACTCTTCGAAATAAGTTTAATTATTTTACTGATTTTAATCGGTCGAACCCTGCATCCTATTATTTTAGACTAAATAACACATCAACTCAGAAAATTATGTTAACACACAGGATAGGCCTGATCCGAGATTTACTGATTCCTGTACTGTCACTACATATTCTGTTGGTAAATTATGCAAACAATGGCTGCAACATTCGTCCCTTGATTCTGTTAAACAACATTTGTCCCTCCTTTCAGGCAATATTGATCTGTCCGACTTTGTTTTGGGACCTCGTGGTCCCCGACCTAAAAGATTCATTTATGAGACATATAATGAACTCTGGAAGCTATCACAAATGGAAGCTGCTTCCCGTCTTCGGGAAATAGATCAAGCAAATTTGGAAAAGGTGCTTGCTGTTGTTGACAATAGTATTAATACCCTGTCTTCTCGCATTTATACTTTGGAGAATATTGTGTCCTCTGTTGTTGATATTGTACAAGATGATGTTTCTGTGTTATATCATGGTCAGAATCAATTGCGTTCGGTTATGCAGTTTGCATGGACTTTGCAAACGCTCAAGTTAGGTAAAGTTCCTTGGCATTTTTTGAACACCTCTGCTTTGTTTCTACCTTTTAACTTAACTGACAAACAGCAATTTATGTCCATGAAAGATGCAACTTACACTCTATTACATATCGAAAAGATGGATCCTTTGCCGTTCTCTGTTGCAGAACTCGATTCTGCTGTATGGCTAGTCCATGGGGTTATCGCTTTACCTTTTTCCTTGTTTGAATTTGACTCCTGCATGAAACATTATCCTGTGGGCCGTTACCGGCCCTTGGGCAGTGCTTTCCTGCATGAACTCTAGTCCTTGCCTTTCATGTATAAATGCCTTCGGGACGGCAAGGAAGTCTTTCTCACGGGGGAGTACTGCGACTCGACTATGGGTCATTCGCTTATTTGTAAACACATTAAATTGCATGGCTCATGTAGCGTTTCCGCTCCTAATCTTGCTTGTGTGCTGAAAGGTATTCCTGCTCCTGTTATTTCACCTACTTTCACTCTCCTTTCCAATGGTAGTTATTTACTTTTAAATAACGAAAACTGTTGTGGCCTGCAGGCTGGCATTCCTTACATTGTAACAGTTTCGCACAGGGTTGTCTGCTGCAAAAATGTGCTTTTTCCTCCCCCTCATGGCAAGGTTGATATCTCTGTTTGGCCTTCCATCCCTACCATGGAAGCAGATTTCAATAGACTGAGCAGAATAAAGGCACTATTATTAAACGAGGAAGTTATGCTCACGTCCGCCCGGGAGACATTCATTCTCCAGGTGGCGAGTACCCACAGTGAAATACAGGCCCTTTTAAACACTAATCTCCCCCAACATTTTGGGGAGTTAATACATCGTATTTTTAACGCATCTAACACTGAAGGCCTAGTACACTTTTTTAAGGTCGTTGGGTCGGGCTTGGTGTCCTCCTTCCAAACTATTTTTGGTGCCATCCCGGCTTTCATACATTCTATATTTTCCAGTGTCTTTGGCGGTTTCCCATTGATCCTCGCTTTAGCGGCTGGTGTCTTGCTCTTAATTTGCTTTCTGCGCAATGGCTGCTCCCCGATGGGACCTGCTCGATCCAGAACGCCTCCAGCTGCTCCGTGAGCGCCTTTTGGCCGGTTTTGGTGTCTTGCCATTGGCGACACTGAGTGTGTCATATACTCTTTCATTTCGCTTTGCGTATTTCACTTGCGTGCAACCTGTGATGGCTTGTGTCCGCTGTCCTTTCGCCTGGACTCTGGATTGTTGCCTCTCCAATTCGTCATTGTCTGTTCCGGATTTTGTTCAGTTGATGGGTCCCTTAGAGGCCCATGAGCAGGACTGTTCCGTCGCTGGCTGTATGGCGCGTGCGGCTGCACTGGGGATTTTGGCGCAATGGGATATCTGGGCGGCTGCCCAGGATCTCCTACAACGAAGCTGTTTTAATTATCACGCAAGCTGTCCCGCATTGCTTCTGGATGCTCCCTTTGTTGAGGAGCATTCCTGCTCTTTCGATCTCATGGATTGGATGGCATCTATGTTTTTTGACAATTCCAATGATGAACTCTTGGAGGGTATGGCTTTTCTCTGCACTTACACTTTCATGGATTGACCTGCCCTTCGCCGTTTGGGCGCTCCCTGTGCTCCAACGGCTGTGTTTTTCCTCTGATGGGCCTCTGTCCTGGCCGCTGGACTGACCAGGGGAGGGTGTCTTGTGGATTGTTACCTGCCTTGTTATGTTGGCCTAGGCCTGGCTGCCATGCTGCTTTTCTTTGCGCACGTTACACTGAGCCGGGCCTTCCTCGCCCTTTGCTCGTGCCAAGTTCTTTTGCACTGTCTGCATTTTCTGTTGTTCACCTTTTTGGGCTCAGTCTGCACAAACATGTACAAGGTCGCATAACAATGTATTCTGGTTCTTCCTGATATGGCCAGTCTCGCGCACCCAGACATAACATTATGTGCAATTGCCATGAAGAATTTGATATGCTTTTAATACTGTGGTTTACTAGCGCTTAACACACTTGGAGAAATCCCTTTCAGTGAGAAGAGCTATGATGTCCTGCTGATGTAATTCTGCATCTAGAGACTGAGGTATGGGGGTTCGCTAGTCAAAGCCCAGAGGTCTTCTATTTTATAATAAACTATCTTACTGCAAGGGGAGGGTGGTAATGTTATTTATACGTTTATCCACTGAGCTCTGAGATGCTTTCCCCGTTTGTATTCTATGGAATTGTAACCATGCTGCTTATATTAGTCATATGCATTATGCTATTAGTACTGACACGTGTACTGTACATTAGAGCACGTAAGTTGGAATAAACATTTTAACCTATCCAGTGTCTCTGCCTACGCACCTTGTGGACAAGTACGAGTGAGTGACGAAAGAGTGTTCTTGCTTCTGCGAGTCCTGAGATAAAGATACCGTGTTCTGGGTTGTCTAATCATTGGTACTTGGGTGCTAATGGGATGCTAAGCTAGTTGGGTTGGGGTATTTGGGTGCTACGGTATATGGTGGCAAACCACTGTATTCCGGGGTCCCATTTTCCTGTGCATAGCTCTGTGTATGTGCAGAAACCTTATGACAATATCAAAAGTACAATAACATCCAGTTAGTATAAAAGCACGACAGAACTTGCCTCATGTTCTCCACATTTCTGCCTCCGCTCTTTATCAGACAGAAAGGCACTGCCAGAGCCGACAACACCAAGCAGAGTACAGTGTAAGACACTATTTTGAAGTGAAACTTGAGGGAGCAGTTCATCTCCATAAGTATGAAGGGGATCACCAGCAGCAGGCAGACCCATAGCAGCCACGACAGATCCATGCTGGCCAGGGGTTGGATGGAGGGGCAACACTAGGTGAAACTGACAGGCAAGGACACTACAGTAGGAAGGAGAGAAGGGAGTGACAGTGGCAGGAAGAGGTGTGGACGGGAGAAGGAGGGGCCTCGAATCTAAATTAGGGCGGAGGGACACGCCCTGTTCCAGAATGCAAGACACACAACAGGACGGGATAGGTAGGGTCTACCGGGGCGGGCAGGGCAGGGATAGGAGAGCAGTGAGCGGTGTTTACGGATGTGATGTGTGGAGAGGGCCCCGGGAGTGAGAGGAAATGTGATCAGTGGGCGGTACCAATCCGAATGATTGTTGGTAGGGCAGAGGTAGGAGACAAGTGGCAGGATGGCGGCATAGGTAGAATTCACAAGGCACCGGACCTGAGTGAAACCATAGTGAATCTGATAGTCGCAGGGGAAAAGAGGCCAATAAAAGGAAGGGGCATGAAATTATGAGAAATAGAAGCAGTAGGAGGGGCATAAGAGAAAGGGCGGCAGCAGGCGTTTAGCGGTCCTACAATTCACTAGAATGCCAAATTCAGAGGTTGGACGAGAAGTTAATGTTTTAACAGAGAAAAGTGTCTGTCACGAGCTGAGGCTCCTGTATGGGGAAATGAATACGGCTGTGCAGAGAGGGAGTCAGACACGCCCCTAAGGAATGAGACTAAGACGTGTTGGACGAGGGCATTGGCCATATGCCATAACAAACAAGAAATGGCCGCGCGGCCGTGAAACTGACGCGGCCGCGAAAGTGAAAGTAATCGCGAGGGAAGCCAGATGGCGAGGGAAGCCATATGGCGCCTGATCGCGCGTGCACGCTCGCGTGAACGCAAGCTGGTCGCCAGCAAAAGCCACTGCTGTTTGCACTTCCAAAACCCGCTTACTAAAACTCTCGCCAGAACAGCGCATGCGCTGGCTCAGGCGAGACCTAAAAAGGGGGCAAAGGGAGCGTATTTTCCTTTCTAACATTAGGTCCATCATGGTGGGGAAGAGGTAAAAGAGCAGAGGAAATGGCCTGCTACTCAGGACTACAGTTATCATTAGTGCAGCAGGTGTAGTTGCATTGGGGTCCAAGAGTGTGAGGGGCTCACATCACCCCAATTATGGGAAGCAGTATGTTTGGGATAATACTTGTTTTTGTTTGATGCATTTGCTGTTTTGTAAGTCTCATATTTAGTGCGGTTTATCAGCTATAGAAAAAGTACTCCTGAAATCATCTCATAAGTCCTGCATGCAGCCATGTCCCTCACTGTTAGAACTGGGGGTCTCTAGTTGGCAGAGGTAGGTACCTTTGTCCAAATAGGGACCCTTGCTTCTAGTCAGGGTAAGGGGGATACACACTTTAGATAACCCCTGCTCACCCCCTTGGTAGCTTGGCACGAGCAGACAGGTTTATCCCAAAGGCAATGTGTAAAGTATTTGTACCAACACTCACAGTAACACAGTGAAAACACCACAAATGGACACTACACCAGTTTAGAAAAATAAAGTATCTTTACTAAACTTAAACAAGACCAAAACGACAAAAATCCAACATACAAAACTCAGTAGAATGTCTTTAAAAAGGGTTGTTGCAAAAATAAACTTGTAGATCTCAAATGCGACACTTTCAGTCTCAAAGTACCTGGGATGCGTAACGCAAAACAAGCAAAAGGGGCGCAGTGAAGGCGATGCGTCGGTTCTTCCTGCGCTCCGGTTCCGGTGCGACAAAATGGCGCCTTGATGCGTTGCGCTGATCCGGTGCGATGCGATGAAATGGCGTCTTTGTTGCGATGCGAGACTGTAGATGCGATGCGTGCACGCCCGACGGCCGTGCGGCGAACTCGGTGATCTTCTGAGCCGCGACAGGCCCTGCGACACGCTTCTCCGGTGTTGCGACGACACCCTCGGTGACGGCGACACGCTTCTCCGGTGATGCGGCGGCGATCAGCGGCGGTGCGCTTCCTCAGCGATGCGACGGCCCTGCGACACGCTTCTCCGGTGATGCGACGACACCCTCGGTGACGGCGACACGCTTCTCCGGTGTTGCGACGGCGAACAGCGGCAGCGGCGACACGCTTCTCGATGATGCGACAGCGGCTGCTGCGGCGGCGTCACGCTTCTCTCGTTGCGTCGCGCTTCCAGCTCCCAACAGCAAGAGAGGCCTCACACACAGTTACAGGCCCTCCTGGCAGACTGGAACTCCCAGCAAGGAAGTTCAGGGAGGCTGGGGGTGAAGTCCTTTTGTGCCTGGGACTTCAGAAACAGGAGGCCAGCTCTTCTCAGGCCCTTGGAGACTTTTCTTCAGATGGACACAGCACTCAGCAAAGTCCTTCTTCAAGCAGGGGGACACAGCACACAGCAAAGTCCTTTAGATCTCTCCTCAGTAGAAACAGCAAACTGCAGGCCAGCCCTAGACACACTTAGGGCAGTACTTCTCCTCAGTCTCTTCAGCTGATCTTCTTTGGCAGGGATTCCTCTTGATTCCAAAAGTAGTCTAAAGTTCAGGGGTTTCAGCTCTGAGTATTTATACCCCAAAAGTCTTTGTTCTCCATGTGTGAGGGGTCCTGGACCCAGTCCAAACCAGTTCAGGGTGCATTCTGCCAGGGCACCTCTCCTTCCTTTGTGAGTGTGGGCCAGGGTCATCAGACACACCGCAGGAGGTGGAGCCAGCATTGTGGAAGGCAGGCACAGCCCTATTCAGACCCAGGTGCTACTCCTCCCACCACTCTACATGTAGATAGGTCTATTCAGCCTAGTGCTGACTCACCCAGCCTCCTGCAGCCACCCCCAGCCCCTGTCACTCACAAACCAGACAGTCAATTCACAAACAGGCAGAGGCACACAGAAAGGTTGAACAAGAAAATAGCCACTTTCTAAAAGTGCTATTTCCAAACTTAGAATTTAAAAACCGTCTTCACTAAAAGATGTGTAATTAAATTCTGAGTTCAGGGGTACCAGATTCCAACTTTCTATCTTGCTGCTATGGGAAGATATGCAGGTAACCATGTTACACAGCATTCCCCATGTTATCCTATGGGCAAGATAGCCTTTCAATAGTGAAAAACGAAATTGGCAGTATTTCACTATCAGGACATGTTACCCACACTAGTACATGTCCTACCTTTCACATACACTGCACCCTGCCCAGGGGGGTACCTTGGGCCTACCATAGGGGTGTCCAATGTGTAAGAAAAGGGAAGGGTTAGGCCTGGCAAGTGTGTACACTGGCCAGGACAACATGGCAGTTCACAAACTGCGCACAGGCACTGCAGTGGCAGGCCTGAGACACCATCTTAGGGCTACTCCTGTGGGTGGCACAATCAGTGCTGCAGGCCCACTAGTAGCATTTGAATCACCAGCCCTGGCACACTTAGTGCACTTTACTAGGGACTTATTGGTAAAGCAAATATACCAATCATGGATAGCCAATCACAATAACAATTTAACCAGGGAGCACTTGCACTTTGGCACTGATCAGCAGTGGCAAAGTGCCCAAAGCATCTAAACCAGCAAAAACGAATTCCAGCACAGTGTCAAAAATACAGGAGGTAGAGGCAAAAAGTCAGGGGAAACCACGCCAAGGATGCCAGGTCTAACACGTGTCCCCTCCAGCTGAAAAGTGGGGAGAACTACCCATCCCCTGGGGAGTTCTCATCACTAAGGCGGAAGAACCTGGACAGACCATCAGCATTGGCGTGTTCTGTACCAGGGCGGTGTTCCACCGTAAAGTCCATTCCCTGTAGGGAGATGGACCACCTCAACAGTTTTGGGTTCTCACCCCTCATCTGCATTAACCATCTGAGGGGCCTGTGGTCTGTCTGAACCCGGAAGTGAGTCCCAAACAAGTAGGGCCTTAGCTTCTTCAGTGCCCAGACCACAGCAAAAGCTTCCCTTTCAATTGCACTCCACCTCTGTTCCCTGGGAAGTAGCCTCCTGCTAAGGAAAGCTACGGGTTGGTCCAAGCCCTCGTCGTTCAGTTGTGAGAGTACTGCTCCCACTCCATGCTCTGAAGCATCTGTCTGCACCACAAACTCTTTGGAGAAATCAGGCGCCTTGAGCACGGGTGCCGTGCACATGGCAGCTTTCAGGGCATCAAACGCGGTCTGGCAGGCATCGGTCCAGATCACCTTCCTGGGCTGCTTCCTTGAAGTCAGCTCTGTCAAGGGGGCAACAATGGTGCCATATCCCTTGACAAATCGGCGATAATACCCGGTGAGTCCTAAAAAGGCTCTCACCTCTGTCTGGGTCTTGGGGGGCTCCCAAGCCAGAATGGTATCAATCTTCGCTTGGAGGGGCGCCACCTGGCCGCTCCCTACCTGGTGTCCCAAGTACACCACAGATCCCTGCCCTATCTGGCACTTGCTGGCCTTGATAGTGAGGCCTGCCCTTTGCAGAGCCTTCAACACTTCGCAGAGGTGTTGCAAATGTTCTTCCCAACTGGAGCTGAACACAGCAATGTCATCCAGGTATGCGGCGCTGAATTCCTCCAGCCCGGACAGTACCTGGTTGACCAGTCTCTGGAAGGTGGCAGGGGCGTTCTTCAACCCAAAGGGCATGACACGGAACTGGAAGTGCCCCTCTGGCGTTGAAAACGCTGACCTCTCCTTGGCCCCCTCAGTTAAGGCAATCTGCCAGTACCCAGAAGTTAAATCAAACGTACTGAGGTACTGGGCAGCGTCATCAGCTCTGGGGATGGGGTGTGCGTCAGTCTTGGTGACCGCATTGAGCCCACGGTAGTCCACACAAAACCTGAGTTCTGGAGTGGCACCGGGTGCAGCAGC
The DNA here is from genome assembly GCA_963921515.1 of Calotriton arnoldi. Lineage (NCBI taxonomy): Eukaryota > Metazoa > Chordata > Amphibia > Caudata > Salamandridae > Calotriton > Calotriton arnoldi. The sequence goes on from CAWUFW010002169.1 coordinate 1,996,875, forward strand.
TTTTGGTACTAAGACCACTGGGCTAGCCCACGGGCTGCTTGAGGGCTCAATCACCCCTAGCGCCAACATCTTGGAAACTTCTTCCTTGATGCTGGCCCTGACCTTGTCAGCTACCCTGTAAAATTTCTGCTTCACAGGTAGGCTGTCCCCAGTGTCCACATCATGGACGTACCAATTGGTGACTCCTGGTGTCAGGGAGAACAGGGAGGCGAACTGACCCAACACATGGCGACAGTCCCTCTGCTGTTCTGGGGTCAGTGTGGGAGAGAGGTTTACCCCATCCACTGACCCATCTTGCTCCTCTGCTGACAGGAGGTCAGGAAGAGGGTCACTTTCCTCCTCCATCCCATCATCTGTGGCAAGGAGCATTGTCACATCAGACCTCTCAAAGTGTGGCTTGAGGCGGTTCACGTGTAGGACCCTCAAAGGGTTCCTGGGAGACTGCAAGTCAACCAGATAGGTTACATCGCTCTTGCGCTCCACCACCTCATATGGCCCAGTCCACTTGTCTTGGAGCGCACAAGGCTCCACTGGCGCCATCACCCACACCTTCTGCCCAGGTTGAAATTCGACCAGAGTGGCATTCTGGTCGTACCATCTTTTCATTTCTTCCTGGCTAGCTTCCAGGTTCGCCTGAGCGAGTTTCCTGAAGCGCTGAGTCTGGTTGCGGAAGGCCAGCACATAGCTGAACACATCCTGGGGGTCTTACCAGGGGATTTCTCCCAACCCTCCTTCACCAGACTGAGAGGTCCTCTAACAGGGTGGCCATACAGGAGTTCAAAGGGACTGAACCCTAAGGACTTCTGAGGCACCTCCCTGTAGGCAAACAACAGGCATGGTAAGAAGACGTCCCACTTCCGTCTCATGGGCTTCGCAAGGCCCATTATCATGCCTTTCAGGGTTCGGTTGAATCTCTCAACCAACCCATTCCCTTGAGGATGGTAAGGAGTGGTAAACTTGTAGGTTACCCCACACTCCTCCCACAAAGACTTCATGTACTTCGAGATGAAGTTGGTACCCCGGTCGGAGACCACCTCTCTGGGGAACCCCACACGGGAAAAGATCCCCATCAATGCACGGCCCACCACGGGGGCAGTGATTGTCCGGAGAGGGACAGCTTCCGGGTACCGGGTGGCATGGTCCACCAAGACCAAGATAAACTTGTTGCCTAAGGCTGTCTTGGGTTCCAGAGGCCCCACAATGTCGATGCCCACCCGCTCGAAAGGGGTGCTCACCACGGGAAAGGGTTGGAGGGGAGCCTTACACTTCCCTCCACTCTTGCCACTTGCCTGGCAAGTCTGGCAAGTCCTACAATGTGTACCAACGTGCGTCTTCATCTGGGGCCAGTAAAAGTGGGTGACAAGCCTTTGGTAGGTCTTGTCATGCCCCAGATGACCTGCGAGAGGCACGTCATGAGCCAGACCCATTAGGAAGGTCCTGAAGCGCTCGGGTACCACCAGCACACGGGCTGCACCGGGCTCAGCGACCTTAGGCTCACTATAGAGTAACCCATCCTCCCAGTAAATGAGATGATTCTTGGACTCGCCACCTGCTGCCTGGTCTGCGGCCTGTTTCCGCATACCAATGAGAGAAGGGCATTCTCTCTGCGCCTTGCAGAACTCCTCCCTGGAGGGACCTCCTTCTTGCTGCCAATGGGTCAGCTCAGGCAGGTCTCCCAGTTCGGCTATCTGTTCCCCTGTAGGTTCCAGGGCATCCCCCTCAGGTTCTGCCTCCTCCTGGACCGTGGGAATTATGGGGGCTGGTTTCCCACGCCCCCTGCCCTTCCTCTTCCTGGCAGGTACCTGGGCCACTGTTTCAGGCTCCAGGTCCGCTTGGTTACCCCTACTGGCTGCCATTGACCGAGTGGTCACACAAACCCACTCAGGCAGACCCAACATCTCCAAATGAGCCTGGCGTTCCACCTCCCTCCATGGGGAACTCTCCAGGTCATTTCCTAGCAGACGGTCTACAGGCATGGATGGACTAACAACGACCTTCAAGGAACCTGAGACCCCCGCCCACTCAAAGGGAACTTGCGCCACTTTGCAGAGGCACACGGAGTTGTCTGCTGCAACTACAGGGTGAAGTGCATTGGGAATGACCTGCTCTTCAGACACCCACTGACACCTCACGGATGTCACGCTGGCTCCTGTGTCTCTCAGAGCCTCCACCCTCCTCCCATTGATGGTCACCCACTGCCTGTACTTTTTAGTGTTCTCAGGCAAGTAGGACTCCTGGACCATCTCTCTGTCTCCTAAAGAGACAAGGGTCATCACTGCTTGCTCCTCCTCCCCACTGGAAACTAATTCCTCTCCCAAAGCTACACTCACTAAACCCGGTGACGGAGCACCAGTGGGTGCTTGGGACTTCTTGGGGCACTTAGGGGCAATGTGGCCCTTCTCATTACAGTTGTAACACCTGAGGGGACCCGGAAAGTTACTACGCCCGCCCTTAGGGGGCTGCGACGTCTTAGGCTGGGGGGGCTGGGACTCCTTTCCCTCTGCATTATTTTGGGGCCCTTTAGAGAACTCCTTTTGATTACCTTTGTCCCCCCCACTCTTCTGCTGGGGACCCTGCCCACCCTTGGCTGTGGTACCCACAATCCCCTTGTGGACCCTGGTGCTGGTCCAGCGGTCTGCCTCCTTAGCAAGCTCACTAGGATTAGTTAACTTACTATCCAAAAGATGCTGGCGCAGCTCTGGAACACATAGACTGCTCAAGTGCTCCCAACTAATTAGATGGCACAACCCCTCATAATCAGTAACTTTGCTGCCCTTCATCCAACCTTCCAATGCGCGGGTGTACACTCTCACACATTCAACCCAAGTGTCTGAATCATTCTTCTTTGAGTTCCTGAACCTCACTCTATACTGTTCTGGGGTGAGCCCATACTTGAGGCATAAAGCCTCCTTCATGTTGGCATAAGTCAGGGCACCCTCCTTCTCTAAAGGTGTCAAAACTGCGGTCCCTGATGCCTCAAAATGCTTCCACAGGCCCACCCCCCAGCTCTTTTCAGGCACCTCATGCATCCTCAAAGACACCTCATATGACTCAAACCATGCAAAAATATCCTGTCCCTTCTGGAAATTCTGCACTATATCCTTGGGGATGTATACTTTACCCCCTTGCACTGGCTGTGCGCTGCCACCATTTGAGCTGGACTCCAATTGTTTGGCCTTCAGGTCCAGCTCCCTCATGCTCAACTCATGAGCCAAAAGCAATTTCCTTTCCTCCAAGGCACGAGCCCTCTCCTCTGCCTTGTGCTGGATTTCTTTCTCCATTTCTAATTGCTTCATCTTGAGCCTCATGACTTCCAGCTCATGTTCCCTGATCCTTTGGTTCTCTTCCCACTCTTCCCGGGAGAGACTCCCTGCGGAATGGATGCTGACAGCCCTGGGGGCTGCTCCTGGCACAGGCAAATCCTGTGGCCCAAACCCATTCCCCTGGTCATCCACCTCCTCATTTGCATCATCTCCTCCTGCAGCTCCTTTGGCCTCCCACCAGGCTTTTAAGGCCTTTTGTAGCTCATCTTTCTTAGGGCTACTCCTTGTGGGACATCCCAAATCTTTGCAGAATTGTTTAAGCTGGTCTACTTTGTAGGAATACAAATCCTCAACGTTGAACTCCAATTCTGCCTTTTCACTTGCTGCATTCCCCTTCTGGGATATGATGCTTTCTCTAAGAGTTACTCAAAAATAGAACCAAAAACCAAAAAGAACACAGTATGTGGTTGCGTAGTGGTCTGCACTAAGCTAGTGATGTACACCAATTACTGTGGGTCAAGTACAAATACAAGTTCAAATCCTCACCGCTGACCACCAATGTTAGAACTGGGGGTCTCTAGTTGGCAGAGGTAGGTACCTTTGTCCAAATAGGGACCCTTGCTTCTAGTCAGGGTAAGGGGGATACACACTTTAGATAACCCCTGCTCACCCCCTTGGTAGCTTGGCACGAGCAGACAGGCTTATCCCAAAGGCAATGTGTAAAGTATTTGTACCAACACTCACAGTAACACAGTGAAAACACCACAAATGGACACTACACCAGTTTAGAAAAATAAAGTATCTTTACTAAACTTAAACAAGACCAAAACGACAAAAATCCAACATACAAAACTCAGTAGAATGTCTTTAAAAAGGGTTGTTGCAAAAATAAACTTGTAGATCTCAAATGCGACACTTTCAGTCTCAAAGTACCTGGGATGCGTAACGCAAAACAAGCAAAAAGGGGCGCAGTGAAGGCGATGCGTCGGTTCTTCCTGCGCTCCGGTTCCGGTGCGACAAAATGGCGCCTTGATGCGTTGCGCTGATCCGGTGCGATGCGATGAAATGGCGTCCTTGTTGCGATGTGACACTGTAGATGCGATGCGTGCACGCCCGACGGCCGTGCGGCGAACTCGGTGATCTTCTGAGCCGCGACAGGCCCTGTGGCACGCTTCTCCGGTGTTGCGACGACACCCTCGGTGACGGCGATACGCTTCTCCGGTGATGTGGCAGTGTTCACCAGCGGTGCGCTTCCTCAGCGATGCGACGGCCCTGCGACACGCTTCTCCGGTGATGCGACGACACCCACGGTGACGGCGACTCGCTTCTCCGGTGTTGCGACGGCGAACAGCGGCAGCGGCGACACGCTTCTCGATGATGCGACAGCGGCTGCTGCGGCGGCGTCACGCTTCTCTCGTTGCGTCGCGCTTCCAGCTCCCAACAGCAAGAGAGGCCTCACACACAGTTACAGGCCCTCCTGGCAGACTGGAACTCCCAGCAAGGAAGTTCAGGGTAGCTGGGGGTGAAGTCCTTTTGTGCCTGGGACTTCAGAAACAGGAGGCCAGCTCTTCTCAGGCCCTTGGAGACTTTTCTTCAGATGGACACAGCACTCAGCAAAGTCCTTCTTCAAGCAGGGGACACAGCACACAGCAAAGTCCTTTAGATCTCTCCTCAGTAGAAACAGCAAACTGCAGGCCAGCCCTAGACACACAGCAAGGGCAGTACTTCTCCTCAGTCTCTTCAGCTGATCTTCTTTGGCAGGGATTCCTCTTGATTCCAGAAGTAGTCTAAAGTTCAGGGGTTTCAGCTCTGAGTATTTATACCCCAAAAGTCTTTGTTCTCCATGTGTGAGGGGTCCTGGACCCAGTCCAAACCAGTTCAGGGTGCATTCTGCCAGGGCACCTCTCCTTCCTTTGTGAGTGTGGGCCAGGGTCATCAGACACACCGCAGGAGGTGGAGCCAGCATTGTGGAAGGCAGGCACAGCCCTATTCAGACCCAGGTGCTACTCCTCCCACCACTCTACATGTAGATAGGTCTATTCAGCCTAGTGCTGACTCACCCAGCCTCCTGCAGCCACCCCAGCCCCTGTCACTCACAAACCAGACAGTCAATTCACAAACAGGCAGAGGCACACAGAAAGGTTGAACAAGAAAATAGCCACTTTCTAAAAGTGCTATTTCCAAACTTAGAATTTAAAAACCATCTTCACTAAAAGATGTGTAATTAAATTCTGAGTTCAGGGGTACCAGATTCCAACTTTCTATCTTGCTGCTATGGGAAGATATGCAGGTAACCATGTTACACAGCATTCCCCATGTTATCCTATGGGCAAGATAGCCTTTCAATAGTGAAAAACGAAATTGGCAGTATTTCACTATCAGGACATGTTACCCACACTAGTACATGTCCTACCTTTCACATACACTGCACCCTGCCCAGGGGGTACCTTGGGCCTACCATAGGGGTGTCCAATGTGTAAGAAAAGGGAAGGGTTAGGCCTGGCAAGTGTGTACACTGGCCAGGACAACATGGCAGTTCACAAACTGCGCACAGGCACTGCAGTGGCAGGCCTGAGACACCATCTTAGGGCTACTCCTGTGGGTGGCACAATCAGTGCTGCAGGCCCACTAGTAGCATTTGAATCACCAGCCCTGGCACACTCAGTGCACTTTACTAGGGACTTATTGGTAAAGCAAATATACCAATCATGGATAGCCAATCACAATAACAATTTAACCAGGGAGCACTTGCACTTTGGCACTGATCAGCAGTGGCAAAGTGCCCAAAGCATCTAAACCAGCAAAAACGAATTCCAGCACAGTGTCAAAAATACAGGAGGTTGAGGCAAAAAGTCAGGGGAAACCACGCCAAGGATGCCAGGTCTAACACTCACGCTCCCCCAATCCTTGCCATAAAGTTTTGGAGGGGGGGCCCTACCTCAAAACATTTTGCTTAGGGGGGCCTCAGAGCAAAAAAGTTTGAAGACCTCTGGTGTAGATGAACAGAACAAATCCCTCACCCAAGGACTTTGTTTCACCTGTGGTAGCATGTTCACACCTCACCAAGGACCTAGTCAGCTCCTGGGTGACAGTTGGAAGCTCATGCAAATGGGTGTTATACGGTTCCCACTAAAAAATGTAGGACTGTGTATTAGGACAACAGGTCTTCAGAGTGCAGGGACTGAGTCCATCTACACCATCAGATGCTGTTGGCTCAATTCCTAGCTAGCTCACAGTGCCTCACCTAAACCCCAACCTTCCTGGGGTGCAGTGTAATTTTGGCAACCTCTTTCTGTGTTCCTGCCTTATTGTGCATTAAGGCTTACTTAGGTGTGGCTTACTAACATTTAAAAGTAGATTTAAGTCTGTCAAATGGGGTTATTTTGGCAGGTCGAGTTTGCAGTATAACCTTGCACGGCAAGGTTACTGGTGGCAGGCTTGCCATCATATTTTGCACTGTCACTTTAGTGGTGGCACAATATGTGCTGCAGACATTTAAATTACAGACCTTGGGTACCCTTTGTGCCATATACTATAGACTTATAGGTATGTTAAATGTGCCAATTAGGAGGATAGCAAATTTTGACATGTTTTATGGGTCAGAGCACATGCACTGGGGCCTAGTTAGAAGAGTTCCAGTGCACAGAGATAAAAAAAAACCCAGCAGAATCAGTCCAAAAAAAGAGGTGATCATGTAAAAAGAGGCATTTTATTACATGGCCCCACTCTGATCCCCAAGAGAATAGTGAAAAAAGATCTTACCCCTTTTGTTGCTTACTCATGTATGCCCTTGGTAAAACACAGGAAAAATACAAATAGAGTTTTCAATACATTTATTGAAACAATGGTCATAATCTTGCATAGAAGGAATGTGCTGCAATTATTAGGCAGGTAAAACAAAGCAAAGTGACCAGCATTATGAACATGTTGATAAGAATAAACAGTCCAACTATGGCAGTCTGGTTTCTATATAACTAGATTCCTACCTAACTCTACCCCTACTCTGAGATCATAGGGGATGTAACCTCTTCCCGATCGTTTAGAATGGCCTGAGACCCATACCTGAATGACTTGGTCTGGAGTTGGATCGGCAATCCCTCTCTACAGGATCTGCATGGAAGATCAGCATTGACAGAGCTGCTTGTTGAGCACAACATCCGACCCATGACAGTTGTGGCTGGAATGCCCCCTCTGACCCACAAAGGCACATTGCACATTGCACTGTTTATATAATAAAACCACTGTGTAAGAGATACAGCTCTGATGCAATGATGTGTCTAAACGTTAGAAGCTGTCTCCGAGCGGACAACGTATGTACTAGGATATCTCGTTCTGTGTTCCTAGCCTTGAACGAAGAGTACAGATTATGCAGCAGGAAAGGCTTTCTAAAAACAAGCAACATGTGCAGCGTTACTTAGAAACATATTGTGAGAATAAAATATGTAAAAGGTAACTGGGTTAAAATGAACACAATAAAAAATGAAGTCTGCTAACAATGTGTAAAATGGAAAAATAAGATGAGAACCAAAGTGAGCCATAGAGGGCTTCACCACATGTGCTTCTAGAGGGTTTAGGCAAATAAAATGCGGCTTTTTAAAAGCGGCTTTTGAAAATATTTAGTACAAATTCCGACTTTACCAATGAATTTGATTGGTAATAAATATTTTTAAAATCCCACAAATTAACTTTTTAGCTGGTTTCTAAGCAGAAATAAAAATATTTAATTTTAATATTAATTCATAGTGCTTTCCTATGGAAAAGCTGATTCTGCTACAGAGAAAATAGCTTTTGGGGCCTTGTCATTGTAAGGGCATGTTGTATATTACACTTTTATATATCCTACTTTTAAATTTCATGCACCCTGCCTTATTGTGCATTAAGGCTTACTTAGGTGTGGCTTACTAACATTTAAAATATAGATTTAAGCTTGTCAAATAGGGTTATTTTGGCAGGTCGAGTTTGCAGTATAACCTTGCACAGCAGGGTTACTAGTGGCAGGCTTGCCATCATATTTTGCACTGTCACTTTAGTGGTGGCACAATACGTGCTGCAGACATTTAAATTACAGACCCTGGGGACACTTTGTGCCATATACTATAGACTTATAGGTATGTTCAATGTGCCAATTAGGAGTATAGCAAAGTTTGGCATGTTTTATGGGTCAGAGCACATGCACTAGGGCCTAGTTAGAAGAGTTCCAGTGCACAGAGATAAAACAAAAACAACAGAATCAGTCCAAAAAAAGAGGTGATCATGCAAAAAGAGGCATTTTATTACATGGCCCCACTCCAGATGAAAGGTGATGAGCAACTCAGCAATTCCCTTGGCAGTTCTCATCATCTAAGCAGAAGAACCTGGAAAGGCCATCTGCATTGGGATGGTCAGTCCCAGGTCTGTGCTCCACTGAAGTCCATACCCTAGAGCAGTGGTCTTCAAACTTTTTGATGCTGAGACCCCCCGTCAAAATCGTTTAGGCGTAAGGACCCCCTTGTGACAAAAATTTCTAGAACATGGTACTCCTTATCATTGACAACCATAAATGTTCTCCAGTGAACCAGTCAATCTGTGGTTGCACCCCATTAGTACCAGTTTAACACCCAAATATAGCAATAAGCAACAAAAAGGTGACCAGTGCAGCTTTACAAAGTGCCTTTTACTGAGCGGCAACACCTGTTGCTGCTTTTTAGTAACATTTGAAGCTTTTGAGTAAAAAAAATGTTTTATTAAAATCAGCAGATTATGCGGCAGATGATGGATTATGTGGCAAATGCAGCAAATCTATAAATATGCTAAAATTGCTGCGGCCACACAATCACATAATCCCAGTGGCCCTTAGAAAAATTGCTGTAATGCATGGGCTGCAATTTAATTGCACTGCATCTGAGGAACACCATACTATAATTCATGGGATGCTGATGGTTTACCATTTACAGCTGCATGTAACTGTAGGTAGCTCAACATCATTCATCATAATTAAAACATACCATTTACAATCATTAATGATGAACTGTAAGGTCCAAGTAGTATGCTTTAATTCCAGGGTAGGAAGTGGTCCCTTAATCTTCCTTCATACTGCTTTTCTAAAAAGGTTTTTATTTTTAACATTATTAAAATAAATGCTTCTATTTTAGCAATATCTGACTCCTGGTTATATTAGTTAGCTGCTGTTGTTGACTTCAGTCATGTTTTGGGGAGCTGGAGGGCCATAAGAGTCTGAACATGGGGACTGGGTCAAAGGTGTGGCTAAAAACAAAATATTCTGTACGCTTTTTGATCTTTCACCGTCAGGTAGCTACATATAAAATAACGGGCCGCTTGAATGAATGATAAATAAATAAAAGTTGTTACTCAGTGCGAAATGCACAATAGTATATTATAAAACCTCTATTAGTTAATGCACTACAAAGATCTGTGTGAAACCAGAGAGCCACAGAATTAAATCGTGATTGGTGCAGTGGAGAATAGTGACTTGTGTATTTTTAGTGGTATGAGTTCACAGCCTGTGACAGAAAGCACTGTGAATATGTAAGTCTTCATTTTAAACTTGCATTACACACAGTATTAGATCGACCACTACAAAATGCGCCAAATGTTTTACAATAAAATGGTGCTTCCAAAATATAGTGGCTTATTGACAAGCCCCTTGCGCTGCCGGTGCGTCACTTTTTATGATGCTCTGGTTGCACAGAGTGCAGACCCATATCTACGAAGCCACGCAAAGTCACTTTGCGTGGCTTTTTATGACCTCCTAGATATGGTGTAAAGCAACGCAGCGTAAGCCGCTGCGTTGCCTTACACTGCGTCAGGGAGGCTTTTCCATGGGCGTTGTGGTGGGTTTTCCCACGCAATACCCATGGGTTTTAACACATTCCCAGATTCACAAGTATCTGTAAACCTAAGGATGCGTCAAAAACTGTACACCGCCCCAAGTGGTGCGTAACAAGGAGAAATATCTTTATTTCTCCTCAATTGTTTCTTCTATCTATGTGCAGCACACATAGAAAGAGGAAAAAGCCTCCATAGATTGTTTTTATGCAGGAAGGTGTGCCTTCCAGCACAAAACAATCCTGCTAACAATGCAGACACGGTGCAAGGGTGCCTGCATTGGTGCCAGGGACCAAATTATGCACCGGCAGAAAGGACAGGAATGCACTGTATCTTATAAATATGGTCCATTCCTTCCCTTTCGAATTGGCGTAGGCCAGCGCAGCAAAAATACTTGCGGCGCTTCTGATGGAGCAAGAACTCAGAATGAGACTTGCTCGTAAGCAATCCTCTCACAGTATTAATTTATTAAATTTGTAATGTCTCTACTAATAAATATACACATGAACACTATCCAAGTGAAGCTTGCCTATGTGTTTAAACTAATAAGTAACGCTTGTCTAATCCAAAATGGCCACTAAAGCGCGGGAATTCCAGTGCGCATGTGTCAACCATATCACGTGGTATGACGTCTTTCTTTGCTTGGAGGGAAAACTTTGCTTCTGCGCAGTGTGTATTAAAATGGCTGCTTAATGTTTTCACGTGCTAAAGCTTGCGCATATGCTGCAATTAAAACTGTGGTATTCTAATGCTACTAATGCGGGATAGATTTATAATTAAATGGGAATAGAGTAGAAATAGGGGGTATACAGTGAAGACATTTATTTGTGATTTTAATGTTTTCTTCTTTGACTTTCTATTAGTTCGTAAAATGGGGCCTGGGTTAACGGAAAGGCAGCTTGAAGCCAATGAGAAGTACGCATGCGCCCTGGAAAACAAGGCACAGCGATGAAGTCAACTTGGACGTCATCCAAGGCCGTGACCTGGTGGCCAACTCCACTACATCCGCGATGTTCTCCCAAATGCAACATTTTATATATACAATGTATTAAACTTTGTCGTGAGACGGGTGGGAAATAAAGCAAATGTATTAATTGTGAGGGGCGGTATTTTAAAACAATGGGCTTAAAGAAATTGAACTAAATTGACATGGTGTGAGGATCAACCCCTGTCCCCGTCCAATCAGAAGTAGTGGGCCCATAATTTTGAAACATTAATGGGAGGTACCTGGGTGTAGAAGGATATAATAGATATAGAATTAGTTAATTAGCTAGCATTAGGACGCACAAGCTCAGACACGAGAGATCAGGCTTTGGTGCTCGACGAGCTGATCGATTGCAGACTGAACCGCTGTCCAGAGAGGTCCTGAGGTGGGGGCGGCGGATTCCATTAGAAGGAAGACACGGAAGATATCGAGGAGGAGCGAAGTGTCAGAGAGGGGAACGACGCAGGCGTCGTTGATAGAGAGGTCACCTATCCTGTCCTGAACCTGGTCCGGAGGTCTTTGGTCTTCATCCTTCCTGGGACCTATCTTTCCAACTCCTTGGCCAAGGGGTTTGGTTCTCACATCTTTAGGTAAATATAAATGCAACCTTTAGCTGTGCTGCTGTCTCTATCTTCTTCTTTCTGAGGAACCGTCATTGATCAATAATTGATTATTAGTATGCTTCATCCTTGATATACGATTAAGTATTATGTGGTTTTGTAATTTACTCTGCTAAATCTTTAGATAAACATTTTAAAACTTCCTGACTCAGTGATTATTTCAGGATTATGAATTGTATTGAATGTCACTCATTTTAAACTTCCCAATTATCAAAGGGTCCATTGGTAAGTCATTACTCTTCAATCAGAAAAGTAATTGGTAGCAGGGATATTGATAAAGAGTACAACTGACCCACCAGCGGAAATTGCTAGCGTAGTATGAATGAATGGGCCCAGGTGAGTATTCGGTGTATGAATGCTTGTTGCTAGTAACCCGCTGGATCAGTTTTCTGGTTATCAGAGGATGGTTGCACTTTGTTAATTGGGTAATGAGAATTTTATTTTTATAAACTAACATCCGTTTGTTCAAAAGTTTTGTTTTATGTTGTCCAGAATTCCCGGGGAAAATTGAATAGCGGATGGTAAGTGGAAGCCATACTGCAGTGAGGTTATCTGTCAGGCAGAAATAGTACTGAAAAGTTAAGCAGGGCTATCAGTACTTGTTAGGGACTCTATGCGTGTGAGTAATAGCAAAGGAATACGCTGGTAAAAATTTGATGTTATATCACCTAGAAAGGGTAACATTGAAGAAGTAGCAGGTATTTCTGAAGCTTACGTGAAGAGTAAACGGAAGGGTTTTACTCGTAGTGTATGTTTAGTAAACGGAAAGGTTTTACTAAGTGTGAGAGAAACTATCCTTTTCAATTTAGCGAAACTGGCACGATAGCGAATGTTTTATGTTGTTACTGAATTTTAATAAGAAGCGTAGAGAAAATAAAGTTTTGCGTACGATTTTGTAAAGGGAGGGTCAGCTGCCGGAGAGGAAGCTGACGTCACAAAACGCCGCGCTGGGATTGGTTGAAACAGCGGGCGTGGAACGACTCTTGTAAAGGAGGGGTCAGTAGTCAGGAGTAATACTGACGTCACAGGTGTCGCGCTGGGATTGGTTGAAACAGCGAGGGACCGAGAAGCGCAGTTTGTAAAGGAGTGGTCGTCAGACAGACGTCACTGAAAAGCCGCGCTAGGATTGGTTCAGAGACAAATGTTAGCTGGAATTTAATTGGTTGTCAGCATAGAAGTCGAAATCTTAGTGGATAGTGGAGATTATATGTGGAAACGTGATCCGACTTTAACAGGAACCCGTCCAGATAGGAGATTCTTAGGTTTTGCAGAATATAATTCGATACATAGATATTTACCCAAAATGTATGGAGAAAAGAGAAAAATGTCATTTCTACAAAAGGTTAAGAATTATTTTAAGAAGGATAAACCCATTAAATCTAGAGAAGGAATTATCATTCCACCAGCAAAAACGCCCGCTTCATTCATGATGATGGAGAGAGGTTATCATACTTGCGTATGGTTAGAAAATTGGATAGAATATACCAAAAATGATGGAATATTAGCATTCCCAGAGAATGGTACTTTCAATGGGAGAATTCTTCAAAATTTGAGAATGAGGATGAATGACTTAGAACCCAGACCAAGACTAACGCAATACGAAGCTTTAGAAAAGTGGGAAACAGAGGCATTCGAACGTGACCGATCAAGAAGCAGTAGGGGTTATAGGGGATTTTTTCCTAGATACCAAAATGAGTCAAGAGACAGTCAGATGAAACAGTGGAGAAGAGCGATGCTTACCGAGGGTTTGTATCCAGTATTGTATGAGCAGAAGAGTCGTTAGGGAGCAAATGCACAGAAAAGACAAAACACTTGACAGGGTTTGGAGATTCTGAAGATGAATTTATGGAAGAAATATTAAAGAACCCGCCACCATATCAGGAAGGGACAAGTGGATGTACCCCAAGTGCACCAATTTTAAGAACACCATTGGTACCGCAAGTATTGCATAATCCACCAGTTAATAGGGTACTTCAGGATAAAGAAAAAGAGGCTATAGACAGAAACAGAGCAGAATTGATACAGAAAATAACACAGCTGAATGTACATCCTGATTCCCTGACCATACCTGTAACAATTGGTCCAGTGGTTCCCTTATATGGTGACAAGGTAAATTATCCGAAACCTCTAGTCATGCCTACACCTGTAGAGATTCCCAAACCTGAAACCGTAATAATTGATGACCAGATCAGTGATTGTGAATCTATGATATCCCTAATGGATTTACCTATTCGAGGATCTGTAAATAGCACTCCTAGAAGAATAACACCTGGTTGCTCCAAAGATGTAAATATAGTAACATCATCTGGAACTAAGAGTGCCACAGTAGTAACACCAGAAGACTTAGAAAGGTGGGCACAAGGATCAGACAGACAGAGTTCACCCCCAAAGATCATGGACATCTACAAATTAAAAGTCGAGTTAGAAGAAATGATAGCAGGAAATGTAGGAGTAGATCGTCTAAATACTTACGATGAAGAAGAACTATTGTTCGTATGCAGGAGCATAACTAGAAATGTAAAGATATTTCATGAGAAATTATCAGATTTGGCCTTACAGATGGGGATTGAAATAGGGAAGTCCAAAGTGTTACAGAAGCCCTATAGAGCAGACTTTTCTGACAAGGATCTAGAAAACATGAATGCCTCTGGTCGAAAAACTACAAGTAAAAGAATTAATGTCAGTACTACAGAAATGGGGAGATCTAGATAAATGGAAAGCTAGATGGACAAAGAAAAAGGAAGAGGCACGGTACAGTAGATCGAATTCTGAATATTTATTGAAGGAAACAGGGAAGTAGATCAGATGTACCCGATGCGGGAAGTACCTGGAGGAGGTTACGTTCATGTCCCATGGAGTAGACAAGAGATTCTGTCATTTACGAATGATTTTCCAAAGTTGAGAGAAAAGCCAATTGAATGGTACAAGCAGGTTGAGAGGTTTGTGAAAGTGTCAAAGGTATTGTTGAAGGATTTGGATGGTTTGTTTGACATAGTGGTACCTGCCGATTTGTGGACAGATTGTAAAATTACAGTTGACTGGCCGAGTGAAGAGTATCCTAGAGATGCAAAAACAGGTGCTCCATCAAGTGATGTAATGAAAAAGTATCAGCAGGTAATAACTTACCTGAAGGGGAAAATACCACCAAAGGAAACAGATTGGGTGAAAATAGACAGGACTACCCAAGAAGCAAGTGAATCGGTACATGCCTATTATGAACGTCTATTACAGGTGTTCAAACAATATAGTGGATTTGAGGACATTGGAGATAAAAATATGAGTCAGTTTGTCTACCGATTTGTTTATGGTTTAAAGCCAGAGATTTGTCAGATGATTAAGCAGCACATGTTGTGCTGGCAAGGGAAACCCATAGATGAAATTTTGAAATATGCAAAATATTGTGGAGACGATATTGAGGATAGGCACAAGAAACTGCAAGAGAAAGTGATGTGGGCTCAGGTGAAAATGGCTGAGCGACAGGGAATTAATTTGGATAATCCAACTGATAATCAGGGAAAAGATTCTGGAACGAATGGTGACACAGGAAATGGTGGTAAAGTGAGAGGACGAATGAGTAGAGAAGAGGCTAAAAAGAAATTTCCTTGTCATGGATGCGGAAAGTTGGGACATTGGAAGAACGAATGTAAAAAGATTCAAAATAATAATGGCCCAAATCATAATTTAAATCCACAGACGCAGAATGACTCACAGCAGGGTGTAAATCCTCAGAGTCAGTTGCCACCTGCCCCTATACAGGGTAATGTAAGCAGAGCAAAGCACGGTACAGACGTCGGATATCAAGGAGGAAGTGGTAAGAATGACTATGTAACTTCACAGTTTCTTTTACAGGATGAATTTGATCCATATAACCATCAATGACGGTGCCTAAGAGAGGGGAGAAGGAGTGCGTACTTGGCGCATCCTTGCCGGTAGATCAGTCAGGTCCATATGTTGAAGGGAAAGTAAGAGGTAATGATATCACTTTCCTTTTGGACACTGGTGCTACCCGTTCTACTGTGAGAACAGCAGACATCCCAGACCTTCCTCTCTCTGGAGAAGCTATCCAAGTTGTAGGTGTAGCTAATCAAAAGATCAGAACACCCCTTACTGAGCCAATGGAAGTAAAAATAGGAAACTTCCGAGAAATGCATCAATTTGTAGTGTGTGATTCTAGTCCAGTAAACTTATTGGGTAGAGACTTACTGTGCAAAATGAATTGTACTATTTTCTGCACACCGGATGGTGTTGCAATACAGACCCCGGACGAAGATCATGTTTATAAGTTCATGATAGCCAAGCAAGGTACAGAAATAGATGAGATGTTCTCTTTGATAACGAAAAACGAATTACCAGAAGAACTAAGAACTACAGTGAATTCCAAGGTATGGGATTTCACTGGGAAAGAAGTAGGACTTATGGCCAAAATAGACCCAGTAAAAATCACTGTAAAGGAAGGTGCAATTTTCCCAAATACTAGACAGTACAAAATGAGTGCAGAAGTAAAAGCAGGAGTTGTTGAGGAAATTAACAGAATGGTAAAACAAGGCATATTAAAAGAAGTTATGAGTAGCCCTTGTAATTCACCAATCATGGGTTTGAAGAAGCCTAGTGGAAAGTATAGGATTGTTCAGGATTTGCGCAAAATTAATAAAATTGTGGTACCTTGTTGTCCTATAGTACCAAATCCTGCAGTAATCCTATACCAGATACCCTGGAGTGCAGAATGGTTTACTGTGATTGATCTATGCCAAGCATTCTTTTCAATACCATTGCACCCAGATAGCCAATATCTCTTTTCGTTTAAATTCGAAAACAAAGTCTATGTATGGAATCGTGTTCCTCAAGGATACACAGAAAGTCCCTCCATTTTTAATCAAATACTGAAAGGGTGTTTGGAGAAATTAGTGCTACCCAGGAGTTCAGTCTTGGTGCAGTATATAGACGACTTACTGGTAGCATCCAACACTCATGATGATTGTGTTGAAGATTCAATTGCGTTACTCAACCATTTGGCTGAGGAAGGACACAAAGTGTCACCTGAAAAGCTGCAGTTTTGTACCACAGCAGTTAAATATTTGGGACACCAAATTGAAAGAGGAACAAGAAGAATAACATCTGATAGAATAAAAATAATCAAGAAAATGAAAATGCCAGAAACACAAAGAGAAGTGAGAATGTTTCTTGGAATAGTAGGATACTGTCGACAATGGATTATAGGGTTTTCACTACTAGCAAAGCCTTTAATTCAGTTAACCAAAAAGAAAGCCAAAGATCCAGTTGAATGGGATGATGAAAGTGCTGGTGCATTTGTAAAATTAAGAAATGCATTGTGTGAGGCACCTGCCTTGGGCATGCCTGACTATACAAGAGAATTCGCACTATTTTGCTATGAAAGAGAAAATTGTGCACTTTCAGTGTTAACTCAGAGACATGGAATAGACAGGCGTCCTATAGCATATTTTTCTGCTACATTGGACCCAGTGGCGGCAGCATTGCCAGGCTGTTTGAAAGCAGTCGCTGCTACCTGTATGAGCATTGAACAAAGTGAGTCAATAGTAATGGGATATCCTGTAACAGTGTTTGTCCCACATGCAGTTGTGATCTTGTTGACAAGAACTCGAACTCAGCATCTCACACCTAGTCGGATGACAAGGTATGAACGAATTATTCTTGGTGCTGAAAATGTGACCATAGTTAGGTGCACTATTGTGAATCCTGCTACGTTATTGCCAGATCCAATTTTTGAAGAAGTTAAGGACGATCCAGAACATGATTGTCTAAAGGTCACAGAATTATGTACAAAACCGAGACCTGACATACAGGAGACGCCCCTAAAAGATCCAGATAGGGAGCTGTTTGTGGACGGCTCATGCCTAAGGCATGAGGATGGTAAACTGAGTGCAGCCTATGCTGTGTGTGAACTAACTGGAATAGTCGAAGCATCCTATTTACCAGGAGTCAAGTCTGCACAAGTAGCTGAATTAATTGCTCTGATCAAAGCTTCCAAAATTGGGAAAAATTTAAGAGTAACCATATTTACGGACAGTCAATATGGGTACGGGGTTGTGCATGACTTTGGCCAACTGTGGATGCAGAGGGATTTCATGACTTCTTCAGGATCCCCAATCAAAAATGGACAGTTTGTAAAAGAATTATTGGAAGCAATACAATCACCAAAAGAATTGGCGGTGGTGAAATGTGCCGCACACCAGTCAGGAGATGACTGGGTGGTAGTCGGTAACAGATACGCAGATCTGGTGGCTCAACACTGTGCCAAAAACAGGTTGTCAGTAAATAAAAAGGTTGAAAGGATGGGAATCAGCTGCCAACTTATGCTATGTGCACCACCTGAAACATGGAATGATGTGAAAAGACTGCAAGATGATGCTGAGGAGAGTGAAAGAGATGTTTGGATAAAAATAGGATGTACCCGAAGAACAGATGATGATGTATGGGTATACACAGACGGCAGACCAGTCATGCCCGACTGTCTGATTTCACAAATGGCCAGAATGTATCATGGAGACACACATGTAGGGAGAGATGCCATGATTAGACTTTTCAGACAAAGTTGGTATAATCCAAAGTTTAGGGCTGCAGCAGAGAGTCTTTGCCAAAGGTGTTTGACTTGCCAAATGAATAATCCGGGAAGGAGAACAGTAATTGGTTTGGGAAAAATTGGAAAGGCTGAAGGTCCCTTTGTGAGATTGCAGCTAGATTTCATACAGTTACCACCATGTAAAGGACTGAAATATGTACTTGTCATAGTGTGTCTGTTTTCAAGGTGGGTGGAGGCTTACCCTACCAGAAGGAATGACAGTATTACAGTCGCAAAGCTGTTGCTACGAGAACTCATTCCTAGGTTCGGTTTCCCAGTAACTTTGGAATCAGATAGAGGAAGTCACTTTAATAACGATGTGATCCGAATAATTTGTGAAGCATTCCAAATTGAACAGAAATTGCACTGTGCGTACCGCCCAGAGGCTTCTGGAGTGGTTGAACAAATGAATGGCACAATAAAATCAAGACTGTCAAAGATGTGTGCATCAACATCGCTAGATTGGCCAGATGCATTGCCTCTTGTTTTAATGGGACTCAGAAGCATTCCTGATAGAAATACCGGATTGAGTCCGCATGAAATAATCATGGGAAGAGCAATGAGACAAGCACATGTACCTACAAATAAACTGCTGAACATAACTGATGATATGGTTCTAGATTATTGCAAAGGATTGGCTGACCTAGTGCGTTCTGTCTCTCACCAGGTTGGAGAAGACGCAGTATCCAGGCAGCCTGAGCAAGAGCATGATCTGAACCCCGGAGACTGGGTGGTTGTGAGCATCACACCAGAGAAACGTGTTTATCACCCAGGTGGGGCGAACCTTGTCAGGTTATACTAGTTACGAACACAGCAGTGAAATGTGCAGGATTGCCTAATTGGATTCATGTAAGCCACACCAAAAGGGTGCCAGAGCCTGAAGGACAAGATCCTCAGATAGCATCAATAACTGAGGAAGCTGAAGGTTGGCCAGCTGAAGAATCCCAGGTGAGAGATTCGAGAGAAGCTGAAGAAGAACAACCGAGCACAAGTCAGGACTGGATACCAGTGGTTGATATACCAGAAGTTTACAACAGAACAAGAAGCCGAGCAAAATTAGAAGAAATTAGGGAGGACCAGATAGGTGAAGAAGAAGCAGCTCAGGAAGAGGAAAATGAAACGATAAGAGAACCTGAGCAGGACCAGATAGGGAGAGGAAATTGGGCTCAAATCGACAACGAAGCAACAAAATTTGAGCAGGGACAGATAGGTTTAGAAGAACGCGGTCAGGCTGCAGAAGTACAAAGTGCAATAAGCCCTGATCAGAACCAGTTAGAACTAGAAAAATATGTTCAGGGAGAAGAAAATCACGAAAACCTCAAGCATGAAGACGTAAATCCTGAACAGGGTCAATTAGTAGAAACTCACATTGGAGCAACTGAAGAAAAACCAATAAGACCTGAAAAATAACAAATAGAAGAAGAAACTGAGAACGAAGAAAAACAAACTGTGCCACAACCTGAAAATAAAAGAACTTCTTCTGAAGAAGAAATAAGAAGTGAAGAGACAGTGCAAACAAAGAAAGCCAGAAAAGGTGATCATTGGCCTAGTGTCATTAAAAGAGTAAAATACCATATAGAAACCAGGAGTGAAGATCCGGAACAAGTAAATGAAGTAACAAGCCTAACTGGACAAACAAGTGGAACTGAAAAACGAAAAAGCAAAAGACTGAAACTTGTGAACAATAAGTTTAAAGGTCCTGATTGGACTTATATAATCCTTGAAGACTACGAGAGTTCAGAGTCAAGTGAAAGTGGTGACGAAAGAACAAGTGCAGAACTGACTTATGAGAAAGAAATAAAACCACCTTGATAACGTTAAAGTCTTGAAAGAAAAAGATAAGAAGAGAAATCTTCCTTGTCAAAATGCCTGACGACAGAGTTTCTGGGAGACCGAAACGGAAATGTTGTAAAAGATGCTGTGCTATATGCATATGTAGTCTGGTAGTGGTGCTTGTAGTATGGTTAGTTGTGATTGTAGCAATTCCTTACCTTATGATAATGGATAAAAAGATTAACAACGAAACGAAGGGAAGGATAGATAACTTGAAAGGTAATAGAGTAAAATTAGAAGCAGAAGATGAACCAGAGTTTCATCATGTGGTAGCAGATAACGACACTAGTTTAAATGTTTTCACAAAATTATTGTTTCAATATGTAGATACCATGGAAGTTAGTGATTGTTATGTTTGTATGAAGTTACCCGAATCAGTAGCAGAAGGGTTAACATATCATCATTTGCCATTAACTTATGGCATATCATGTAGTGTATTGACTAGTTTATTTTATAAAACAGGGAGACTTCAGTATTATTATTCAGATATAGATGTGATATTTTCTGAGGTTCCGATTCGAAAGAATATGAACCCAGTGCTTAGTAGTCAAGATGCACAATTTATGGGAGAATTTTTCCTAACAATGAAGTCGATAGATATAACACATGCACATAGAAGCAATCTAACATGTTCGTTACATGAAGAAGAAAAGATATTTTTGAATTTAGTAGAAGATAGAAGACAAGATTTCCAAAAGAAAGCATCTGAGCATAAGGCTCATCTACCACCTTGCGCTGAGAAAGAGGGTATTTACACACCTGGCAAGGCTCAAGCTACTATGGCTCTGGATTTTGTAAAGACAGGGAAAATTTGTCTGCATAGGTTAAAGACTGATTATAACAATATTTTCATCGGTACCAGTGAATGTCAACATAATTTCTTAATTCTTGGAGGTTGGGGACTAAAAGGAGGAACAGATTCAGTTTTTCCTGGAATCTATTATGTGTGTGGGAATAAGGCTTACTTTAGGCTTCCTGCACGGTGGTATGGAAGTTGTTATTTTGGAATAGTTTTTCCAAAAATATACCACGTAAAAAGAAACACTGGGAGCAATGAAAATAATAGTGAATTAACACGTAGTAAAAGAGCTAGTTTTTCTGAAATTGTAGGTGATATATTTGGTGCATTGATACCTTCAGTGGGAATAATTCTGAACTCAAGGAAAATATGTAAATTATCTACAGTGGTGGATCGTTTATCGACGGATACTGCTGGAGGGTTTCTAATGATTAATGCGGAGATGGTTGCGATTAGATCAATGGTTATGCAAAATAGACTTGCTCTTGATATAATATTGGCAAAAGAGGGCGGAGTCTGTAAATTATTGAAAACAAAACATTGTTGCACGTACATACCTGACAAAAGTGCAGAAATCGGAACGTATATACAGAATATAACAAAACTTGAGAATGAACTAAAACCACTGGAAGTTGATAGTGTATGGGAAAGATTGACGAATAGTATTGCGTCAATTGGTACCTGGTTTGCTAATGTAGGGAAAGGACTTATAGGTCAAATATTAGTACCCTTTAGTAGGGATAGCAATAATAGTACTGTCAATAATAATATGGTGCAAATGTTGCAGAAAGAATGAAAAGTATAGAGTGACAGGAAAAGGCAAGAAACGAAAGTTTGATGAAATTGAATTAGAAGATCTGAAAAGTGAATTATACAAGAAACTGAAATGAGATGATAAAAATAGAAAATGTAAAGGTGAAGCTGAGACAATTTTATGCTAAAGGTTGGCATCTGGTTGTGGGTAGTATTTGATGGCTCAGAAACGCCATCAGAGAGGGGATTGATGGAGCAAGAACTCAGAATGAGACTTGCTCGTAAGCAATCCTCTCACAGTATTAATTTATTAAATTTGTAATGTCTCTACTAATAAATACACACATGAACACTATCCAAGTGAAGCTTGCCTATGTGTTTAAGCTAATAAGTAACGCTTGTCTAATCCAAAATGGCCGCTCAACGCGGGAATTCCAGTGCGCATGTGTCAACCATATCACGTGGTATGACGTCTTTCTTTGCTTGGAGGGAAAACTTTGCTTCTGCGCAGTGTGTATTAAAATGGCTGCTTAATGTTCTCACGTGCTAAAGCTTGCGCAGTTGCTGCAATTAAAACTGTGGTATTCTAATGCTACTAATGCGGGATAGATTTATAATTAAATGGGAATAGAGTAGAAATAGGGGGTATACAGTGAAGACATTTATTTGTGATTTTAATGTTTTCTTCTTTGACTTTCTATTAGTTCGTAAAATGGGGCCTGGGTTAACGGAAAGGCAGCTAGAAGCCAATGAGAAGTACGCATGCGCCCTGGGAAAACAAGGCACAGCGATGAAGTCAACTTGGATGTCATCCAAGGCCGTGACCTGGTGGCCAACTCCACTACATCCGCGATGTTCTTGCAAAATGCAACATTTTATATACACAATGTATTAAACTTTGTCGTGAGACGGGTGGGAAATAAAGCAAATGTATTAATTGTGAGGGGCGGTATTTTAAAACAATGGGCTTAAAGAAATTGAACTAAATTGACATGGTGTGAGGATCAACCCCTGTCCCCGTCCAATCAGAAGTAGTGGGCCCATAATTTTGAAACATTAATGGGAGGTACATGGGCATAGAAGGGTATAATAGATATAGAATTAGTTAATTAGTTAGCATTAGGACGCACAAGCTCAGACACGAGAGATCAGGCTTTGGTGCTCGACGAGCTGATCGATTGCAGACTGAACCGCTGTCCAGAGAGGTCCTGAGGTGGGGGCGGCGGATTCCATTAGAAGGAAGACACGGAAGATATCGAGGAGGAGCGAAGTGTCAGAGAGGGGAACGACGCAGGCGTCGTTGATAGAGAGGTCACCTATCCTGTCCTGAACCTGGTCCGGAGGTCTTTTGTCTTCATCCTTCTTGGGACCTATCTTTCCAACTCCTTGGCCAAGGGGTTTGGTTCTCACATCTTTAGGTAAATATAAATGCAACTTTTAGCTGTGCTGCTGTCTCTATCTTCTCCTTCTTTCTAAGGAACCGTCATTGATCAATAATAGATTTATTAGTATGCTTCATCCTTGATATACGATAAAGTATTATGCGGTTTTGTAATTTACTCTGCTAAATCTTTAGATAAACATTTTAAAACTTCCTGACTCAGTGATTATTTCAGGATTATAAATTGTATTGAATGTCACTCATTTTAAACTTCCCAATTATCAAAGGGTCCATTGGTAAGTCATTACTCTTCAATCAGAAAAGTAATTGGTAGCAGGGATATTGATAAAGAGTACAACTGACCCACCAGCGGAAATTGCTAGCGTAGTATGAATGAATGGGCCCAGGTGAGTATTCGGTGTATGAATGCTTGTTGCTAGTAACCCGCTGGATCACTTCCCTACACCATTTCATTGTAAATGAGGCCCATAGTTTTAGTAATATCCAGACCCTATGCAATGCAATTTTGTTTACATAACCGTCCCTTCAACACCTTCTCAGGGATAGTAAGCGCTAGTATATACAATGACAATTAAAAGCAAGCACTTCACAGCTCAGTTAACTCTATGCACTACCACTCAAAAAGCTTCAAGTGATCCGATCAATTAAGTGCAACAGCACCCTTCTATGCTGTGAAGCCAGGCAGACAGCTAAACACACCTTTCTACCAGTGTGCTGTTGGCCTGAAAGAAATGCAAATGTGCATAACTAGTTAATCTGCAAACTTAAGTGATGAAATTTCACCTCCCTGTCAGCGCTGACTACCCTGTGGAGGACATCTGGGATATTTTGGTCTGGGGAAACCAGTCAGTCCATAACTTTGCTCATGCTGGCTCCGGTATCTCTCAGAGCCTCTACTTTGGTCCCGTTGATGATTGGCCATTGCCTGTATTTCACCATGCTGGAAGATAAGGTGGCCAGACCCTAGTTTCACCTGGTAAAATTTCCACCTCAATTCCCACACTTGCAATCCTTTGGCACTGCTGACCTCTGGGGGACCTCTTGGAACAGGCTGCGTCTCCCTTCTTATGCCATGGCTTGTGACAGGGCACAAGGTGAAAGTTAAAAAGTCAAAAATACAGCACACTTGCCACGTAACAAACTCCTGCTATGCAACCTGGGATTAGTTGTGGCTAAAAGGGATGTAGCTCGCTACTGGGGAGTTCCCACTCTCCCCTCTCTTACAGAGTGGAAAGCTAGCATAGACATGTATATGGTGGCAGAAAAAGTGAACTACAAAGCAAGAGATTGCCCTCAAAAGTTCAAAAAGATTTGCAGGCACATGCATCAAAAGAAAAACCGGTCGCAAACGGGCAGATTCTCAGAATCTGCCCCTTTGCGACCGGTATTTTTGTATTTGGGATGCATCATCCCAAATGCAAAAATCGCAATTTAAGTAATCTCTAAATTGCGATTACTTAAATTGCGATTGCATTTAAGGAATCGCAAATTGAGATTCCTTAAATGCAATGCATTAAAGTAAAAAAATTAGCGTTTTCGCTAATAGAGAGTCGCAAATTACCATCAATTTGTACTTGATGGTAATTTACAAAAACTTTGAAAAATGCACTAAAGTGCATTTTTCAAAGTTCCATTTTACACACACACATGCCCTTGGGGCATGTGTGTGCGCAAGATGTACTCATATGCAGATTTCAGGGGTGCAACAGGGTGTCCTTTTGACACCCTTGCACCCTTGAAGTTGCATGCGCAATTTACGAGTACCTATTGGGTACACGCAAATTGCGAATGTACTCCCATTCATTCCTATGGGACTCTAGGCCCATAGGAATGAATGGGAAGACATTCCTCAATTGCGACTCACAATTTGCGAGTAGCAATTAAGGAATGTTTAGAAATCACTAGTTTTTTAGCGATTTCTACATGCATAGGCTTTTGCGATTCCTTAATAATCGCAATTAAGGAATCGCAAAAGTCTACCTTGATGCATGTGGCAGTACGTCCCCATGGATAGCATATTACGGGCTGGAAACGGGAGATGAAGAGGACGAATCAGAGTCAGTAGGGTGGGCCCCAAGAACAAGCAGACTTTAGACTTCTCCTGACCGGCCGCTACATCAAGGGTCTTATCCTCTTAGGTGGAAATGTTATGTTATTCAAGCAGAATGTGATAATATCTGGTGTTAAAGCTGCTTTAATCTGTAACCACTGTAATTTTGTAATGTTACGCACTGCTCCTCACACTTCGTGTATCCATGTTACATACTGTCATAAAATCAATAAAAACAGTTTAAAAAAAAAAAAAATACAGCACACAAAAAATTCCACTCCAATTAATAAAAATAGAGAATATTTTAATGAACAAATTTACACCAAAATGTCAATAATCCAACAAGGGGAATCGGAGAAATGAATTTAAAAAATATTTTAATAAAAATTGTGCCAAAAAGCATTAAGTGCCAACCATGGTCATCTGGTTGCACTTGATCAGGACAAGGGTACGTTTTCAGGCCAACTGCGATGGAACGCAGGTCGTATACATGGACCTGGTTCATTCAAGTGGAAAAGTTACTTCCCAACGTCTACAGCCTTCAATGGAAGCAGGCAGTGGAATGCCATAGAGAGCAGGGGGTTCGATGTCGACAGACTCTGGTGTTGAGATGGAGCCTCTGTGAAACTATTGGATGTAGTTGGGAAAAGCTCCGGTAGGAGAAGTTTAAGTTTTTGCTCCGCAGAAGGCTTTGGCGTTGATCGGTTCTCCTACAACGGCTAGATAGATGAAGCTGCAGATTGGAACCAAAGAGGGCTCAGCGCTGACAAATTCTGGTGTGGAGAGAAGAACGTAGTGGGAATTATAGGGAAGTCAGGCCCAGCGGTTATGCTCCCTTATCGGATCGGCTGGGCAAGTTTGTTCAGAACTTCCGATGGTTCTTCGGGTAAAATGTGTGTAGAAAGGTTTTAAGTCCCAGCCCAGATTTATCATTATGTCATGCAACGCAACTAAGCAAGGCAACTTGCTGCGCTACATTGCATACCAGGGAGAGAGCAGGAATGTGCCATATTTACCAAG
Organism: Calotriton arnoldi; assembly: GCA_963921515.1. Taxonomy (NCBI): domain Eukaryota; kingdom Metazoa; phylum Chordata; class Amphibia; order Caudata; family Salamandridae; genus Calotriton; species Calotriton arnoldi. The sequence goes on from CAWUFW010002169.1 coordinate 2,023,023, forward strand.
CTATGGAGCACTCCTGGCCTCTCCTTGCCCTGTTGCATTCAGTGCAGCCTAGCGCCAATGCAGGCACCCTTGCTCTGTGGTGCAATGGTGCCTGCATTACAAGCAGAATTGTTTTTGTGTAGGAAGGGGCACCTTCCTGCACAAAAACAATCTAGAGGTATTTTTCTCTTTCTAAGTGTGCTGCAGAATGCAGCACACTTAGAAAGATGAAACAACAGAGAGAAATAAAGATATTTCTCATTATTGCGCCTCTATCGGGATGGAATACAATTCTGACGCATTCCCAGGTCTACCAGTGTTGATAAACCTGAGAGTGCACCAAGGGGCATGGGTGGAGACATAGGTACACCCACATTCCAACCATTTAATGCCTTCCCAGCACAGTGTAACATAAGGGAAAGTCGTGCAGGGCCATGCTGGGTGCCTCTCCGTGGCATGGTAAATCTCATTCTAGGTTTTACGTCGTCCTGCATCACCTTGCTTGGCTTTTCTATTATCCTTGTTGCTCCCCTCTTTCCCCTGAGGGGGGCTGAATCCCCTTTCTTTTGCTCCCCCCCTGGGATTTGTGGACACTCTACTGTGCACCCACACATCAGCTGCCTTACCAAACTGCCTGGGATCAGATAACTTGCAATATACTAGATGTGGGTGTAACCCCAAATGACAATTACTAAAGATGTGCTTCTTCATGATCAGATTATATAGCTATCATAAGTAGTGACTGTATTGCCTTTTACCAGCCCTCTAGTGCTATTAGTGAGACATCTACAAAGTCAAACCAGGATTGTTGTGTGCCATTGTGTGTGTCCAGAACTTCTTCCAGTACTCTCCAGGTGTGAGTGTATCTTCTATACAAGAGAATCCTTCATCTGTGTGTATGAGTCAGCTACCCCTCTTCTAGAGCCAGGAGTTTATTGTTCCCCATTGGTTTTTTTTTTAAACTGTTTTTATTTTTAAACATTAGCCAAAACATCAGCAGGTGAGTCTTATACACATCAGATTTAACATTATTACAGTCAATTATTACTTTTAAGGATACAGAGATCGCATTATAGTGGTTTCTCCTCCCATACTCTTCCCCCTCCCCCTCTCTATGTTAGGCATGACCCGCACTCGTTGCACTTGTTTAGAAAATAAGGTGGTCCACCAATAAGTTATAAGTCCTGTGTGTTGGGGTGTCCATTGCTTATATCAGCCCCCACCAACTCGAGGTTGTAGTATCTTAGCCACGGCTGCCAAAGTTTCCTGAATGTTTTGGGGCACTCTCTGGCCTAGTATGTTGTTTGCTCGGCCCCCATGTAAAGGTCCATACTGCCATAGTGGGCAAGTCTGCTCTACCCCAGTACTTAGCCATATCTCTTTTTGCAACTATAAGTCCCAAATTGCTCAGTAGAAGTTTATATCTGGGAATATCAATGTCTGTGGGGATGACCAGGAGAATGTATTTTGGGTCCATTGGGATCTGTGTTTCTAATATGGCATTTAGTTCCTTCACTATTCGTGACCAATATCTATGCACTTGTTGACATTCCCACAAGGTATATATATAGGTACCTTGGTCTGTTATGCAGAGCACACAGTTGGGCGTTTCTGCTCTGCCCATTTCATGAAGTCGCGCCCTATCATAGTATACCCAGTGCAGAAATTTAAACTGTATCAACCTTAAACGAAGCTTGATCGCTACTTCCTTTGGATGTATCAATGCAGCCTCCCAGTCAATGTCCTCTAGCGAGCCCGTGGTTTCCTCCCATTTACACCTGAGGGCTAACAGTCTATCTGGAATGTTATTTATTAAGGTTTTATATGTCCAGGAGACTGCCTTTGAGGGTATCTCCTCCTGTAGCAGCCGGCCTTCTAATGGTGCATAATCGGGGATTTCTGTAATATCAGGTTTTTGTGCCCTCCAAGCATGCTGAAATTGTAGATATTTGTATTGTTGCTTATTTGACAGTTGATATTCAGCCTGGAGATCTGCAAAAGTAATTAAGCCCCCTCTTCTTATTATGTTACCTAGTGTCGAGATCCCGACTGTGTCCCAGACCCTGAAGCCCTGCAATTTTGCCAGTTCTGGCAACCGCCTGCCCTCCCATAACGGTGTAGCTTTGGTGAGTTTCTTGCCCCAGTTTATCTGTTGTTCCACCCCTTTTCAGGCTTTGATCGTTCTCTGTGTAGCGGGTAGTAAGCCTCGCACCCCAGCGCCCCATATAGATAGTGAAGGTAGAAGTGTTTCCGAAATTGGAGCCTCTCCAGGGCATATGTGGGGAGAGCTCCCAGAGCGTGAAACCATTAATTGATTACTGCTAGATGTGCTGCCCGGTAGTAAGCTTGGATGTCCAGCTGGGCAATTCCCCCGTTATATTGGCTACGCTGTAGTGTATGCAACGCCACCCTGGGGTGGCCCCCATCCCACAGGAATGTGCGCAGTTCGTCATTGATTGTCTTAAAGACCATTTCTGGGATTTTATGGTATGTGTTTTGGAGTATGTACAATAGTTTAGGGGGCGTTATCATTTTGTACATGGCCGCTCTCCCCAGCAGCGTCAATGGGAGACATCGCCATCTAGCAACTTCTTCCCGAAATTCCGCCAGGACTCGCTTAATGTTGTGTGAGGCAGTCAGCCTCATTGATAGAAATGTACAGTCCCAAGTATTACAAACCCTCGTCAGTGATATGGAGATGTTCTGGTATTAAGTGTGTGTCTATGGAGCCTCCTACGGGGTAAAGACTCGACTTCCCCCAGTTGATGTTATATCCTGCGTGTTTACCATATTCCTTGACTAGATGTAATATCAAAGGGAGTGTCGTGTCAGGGTTAGTGATGTAAAGCAGGATGTCGTCCGCTTAGAGGGAAATCCGTTCATCCACAAGCTGGCCTACGGCATCCTGGAAACCCCTAAGTTCTGGGTGGGTCCTGATCCTGCACGCCAATGTCTCTTAGACTAACGCAAAGAGCAGAGGAGATAGGGGGCAGCCCTGTCAGGTTCCTCTTTGGATGGGGAAGTCAGCTGATTTTACCCCATTGACCCTAACACTTGCTCTGTGGTTAGTATACAGTAGCTCCACCCAAGACATGAATTCTCGTCCAAACCTAAACTTTACAAGAACGGCGCCAATGGGGGCTTCCTCTGCCCCCAAGCAGGTCCACACACACAGGGGGTCTCTGGGCCGTCACCCCCTTTCAGGGCCTCACCCGTAGCCCAGCAGGAGGATGCGACTCGGCCCGTCTTGGCTCACCAGCGCGCAGTTCCTCTCACATGCGCGCTGGCTGGTTGTCTGTTGTTGTTGCTCCTCTGTGTGCCCCTGGCGCCCAGTATTCCACGGAGTGGGACAGGGGGACCACCAGCCGGCCCCAGCTCTCCGCACGGGCCTGTATTTTCAGTCTAACGCGTCCCGTCCGCCATCTTGGGCAGCCGCCCCTTGGCTCCGTGTAGTCCCGGTTTTCTCGCTGCTGGTCTTCGCTCAGCACAACAGAGACCACATTAGGTGAGTCAAGGTGCAGCGGGAAGCAACCGGCACCGCAAATTCGCAGCGAATTATAGCTAGAAGGGCAGGATTATGCACAGTATGAATATCGGGCTGCCGGAGCTCCGGCAAACGCTGCTAGTCGGCCATGTTCCTGGCCACGCCCCCATCGTTCCCCATTGTTGGTACTAACTCCCATTGTAGGGCTCTCCAGTGCTGTCTGTTGCCCCACCCTGTGCATCCTCAATGCTCTTTCGTAGGAGACAAACCATTTTTCAGTGTCGTCCTCCACTGCAAAGCTAAGCACAATACCCTTGAGCAAGTAAGGGGTGCGAGGTTTCTCCAGTAGACACCTTACCATTGCCCCCACCATCTTCTTCACACCTCAAGAGTGCTAAGCAGGCCTTGTGCTCATCCAAGGCCAGTCTCTTTTCTTCCAGTGCAAGTTTCTTCTCCTCCAGTGCTAAGGCTGTCAGTTTGGCCAGCAGTTCCCTTGCTGATTGCTTGTCATTGAGCACCAACTGGCAGATGTCCAGTTCGGAAGGGCTCATGCTGACAAAGCCTACTTTACTCCCAGCCCTGGATGGTACACCAGATAATCAATTTTGTGACAGGTGGTTCCTTGCCCATTCATCTTCTGCACTGCTTCCTCTTCAGAGGGGATTTGCGCTTGGCAGAATCCTTCCCAGGCCTTGAAGGCCCTTTCCTAATCCGCTACCTAGCAGTCTGGCCCAACTTCAATTTCCTTTCTCTGCACAGGGCCTTCGTCTGCCCCACTGTGAGAGATATCAGTGTAGTCAGAACCAACGCCTTCTTTCCTTAGACTTTAAAAGGTGCAAAAACTCCAGCCAAGGGCTCCAGGACCTCAGGAACAGCACATAGGGTACAAAGACTCACTCCAACAGAAGCCAACAGCAGGATCTAGCGAATGTGCGGGTGAAACCCTTGAGCTGGGTTCTATTTGCAGCTTTTGTGTCCCTGCAGCTTAACAGGAGGTCAGTCAACTGACCCTTGGAGGCCACTTCTTTGTGCGTGTTAAAATGGGAGCAGGTCAAGCTCTTAGGGTGCCTGGCTGGCTTGTGGGACAAAGGAAGGGGGTGGCCAGGTGCTAGCTACATCTGCCTATGACAGGTTAGGCCTCTTTGAAGATAATTAAGTTCCTGGGCACTGCCCAGATGTTCATCCTATAAATTAACAGGACACCTTCCCACAGTCAAGGATTTTGTTTCCACTCTGTGGGCAAGTTATCACCTCATCAAGGAGCTATTCAGCTCCTAGGTGACAGTTGGAAGCTCAGGACAATGGACATCTAAAGGCTTTAGACAACAAAAGGTGACTTTTTCAAACTGCACTTTATAAAATATTTACTACAAATTTGACTTTACCAATGAATTGGATCCAAGAATTAACTCCAAATCCAAGAATTAACTTTTTAGCTGGTTCGTAAGCAGAGATAACATTATTTAATTTTAATATTAACTCCTGATACGTTCCTATGGAACACCTATCCCTGCTAATGTGAAAATAACTTTTAGGGCCTTGCCACTGTAAGGACATGTTTTACATTAAACTTTTACATGTCCAACTTTAAACACAATACACCCTGACTAATTAGGAAGCAAGGCAAGTAAGGCTTTCTTAGGGGTGACATATTAATATTTAAAGGTTGGGTGTAGGCCTGTGAAAAGTTTTTTTTTTTGAGAGGTCGAATTTGAGGCTTAAACCATTGCATTGTCACTTTAGTGGAGGCATGATATATGCTACAGTTAACTAGTGACATTTAACTTATAGGTCTGGGGTAAACTTTGTACCATATACTAGGGATTTAGACCCCTTGTCTACTCCTGTACCTGTTCTCCTCCCTAACGTGCTTCCACCACATCCATCAAGGTTTGCTCTTATACACAGACACATAAACATGCTTTCTTTAGATGCACAAAAATATGGCACTAGGAAGCAGACCTGCAAATTCCCCTCAGTGCATAGAACAGATGCTAAGGGCAGTAACTCTACAGGATTCCCTCTAATGCACAGACCATGAACAGCAGGGTAATAGTACTGCAAGGAACGAGTTGTGTGTGGCACCAGCACTGCAAGCTTCCCTCACACAAACAGAACAGGTGATTAAAGAACAGCAGCACTACATTCTTTTGAAATCAAAAACAGGGCACAGACATGTGGCGCAGAAGAAGATTGATGCATGATACAAACAGCGTGCATGTCAGTTTCTGAATACAATAGCATATATATAGAAGCTAGTCTTACTGACTGCAAATTGCCTGGGCACCTGTGATATCTTTGTAACTAGTAAATGATATAGCCCACATCTTTTACTTTGTTTTTCTTCAGTCTACAGCACGTACATATCATGTTATGCCAGTAAGGGTCAAGGTTAAAGCTGTCCTGAAATTATATGTAAGAAAACAAAAAGGCAAAGAGTGGCTGACCATATGTTATGCACTACAATCTCTATTCACTGTACAATAAAATTTCCTGTGCATTGCACCTCCGGAGCCTGCCACAAAAAGACTCCACTGTAATCCAGAGCAAAGGTTGTTTCTATTATGGAGGGTGCACCAGAATTCAAATCAGAAAGTATCAGAATAAGTCCACGTAAATTTTTCTTTTTATTCTTCACACAAGCCAGAATACAGACATCAGCCAACGCGTTTCGTTCACTAAGAACTTCATCAGGGCTGAAAACAATCAACATGAAACAACATATAAGGAAAAAACCACAACATAAAACTATTTTTACATACATACATATATACTGCAACATACAAATACACATAAATATATACCTAAACGAAGACATTTATAACCAACACAGACTTTGTACCTATAAATTTATCATTGGTACATAGAAAAGACTTATTATACTATCATATAAAAATCACAAATACACTTAAATCTTTAAAGATAAACATCACATGCCAAAACTAAAAGCTAAAACACATTTAATAATATTGTGCCCATTGTATACTTTTATAACACATATATATTAAAATTTACACATCTTTAGAAAGGAAAAAAAGGAAAAGGAAAAGAAAAAGAAAGAGAAAAAGAAGAAAAATATACTACTAATAGTGAAAAATGAAAAAAATAGACAAGGAAATTTTTTTTAGTAAAGAATAAAAGAGAACAAGCATAGAAACAACAATATAGAGAAATTATAAACCAAACAACTCCACAATTGTAGCCAAAATCCTCACCGTTAAGTATCGATGAGAATAGAAAAATCCAAAATAGCTTTAAATTATAAGCATGAAGTGTACATTGTAAAGTACATGAAAACCCCACGATCCTGGGAAGTTGCTGTACCATCCAGCATTAGTATTCTGCATCAATAAGCAAAAAAGAATATATTTTGCATGTATGTGTAATAATAAATATAAACATACAAATCAATATTACCACACAATCAAAAATGGAGCACTTGCCTAAAAAATTCAATATGCAAAAGGTTACAAATATCTACCTAACATTCATTAGAGGGTCTATACACAACACAATCCATAATATAGGTCTATTGTAGTGTAAATTTATCCAAAAACGCAATGAAAAATCAAAAAGACTGCCATCTGCCTAAGTGAAAATGTTTTGTCTCGAAACGAATATAATGATACTAACCAATTAAAAACAAGACCACTACAGTCAAACAGTCCAATTTACTCCTTTGACATTAATATAAAACATACCCAAATAAGGGTCACGACCAATCTGATATACCAAAATAATGTGGCCAGTCTGCAGATATTAGATAAAAATACATGAATAACCAAAAGAAAAAGGGGGATTATTCTATATATCACTCGCATTGGGTAATTTGCAAAATAACCTTCAAACGATGTGTCACAGTCAATATATAAATGTGACCAATAGTGAAACAAAAACGAAATACACAGACGTCAGAGTTCTGTAGATATTCTATCCCTTCGTTGTTTGAATACTCAAGCGTTATAATGTATTCAACCTAACTACGCTGAAAACGACCACGTGTGCGTTACCCTTAGTTTGTAAAACAGACTGTAATCAGGAAAGTCCCCGTTACTGAGTAAATCGCTAATCATCATACCTGCAATGGTTCCTTCGTAAACTGACGATGTTGTCAAGATAAAACACTAACCGGAACACAAGTCAGCAGCACTTTTTAAAGTGATCGCGCGCAACGTAAAAACGCAATGACATCACAACTGGTGTCATAATGCTAACAAGTCAGGAAAAACACAGCGGACATCTTGTAATGGTAGTAAATATTGTATAGAGGCTAAGAATAACATATACAATATCAATTGTAAGGAAAAAATGTACATAATAAGGTACATGAGAACCCCACAGTCATGGGAAATAACTGTACCGTCCAGCCTTGATATTCTACAATGGTTCGTTTATAAACAGATAACAAAACACCAATTGATTTTAAATAGCATAAAAAGTATCGTAATACTCCCAGACTTCAATCCTGGTCCATGGCCTTCCTATATTACAAAACGTACCGTCGCCAATCCATACCACCAGTAATGCACTACCGTTCGAAAATATTGAAACCAAAGGAACCCAATACTGATAGGGTTAGACGTTTTTATGTTGAATAATAACATTTTAAATAAAACAAAAAGAGGGGGAAGGAAAAGACAAATAACGAAATTGCTACACTTTAAAAAAAATTATATCAAACAGCATTAGTACGTAATAATATCTTAACCTGTGTTTTGATATACAGAGATTAAGGAAAACCGCGGCCATCTTAAAGTGATAATGAATATTATATTCAAAGGCCAAAAATAACTATCAAATACCTAACACTGACCAAAGTCAATATTATTACATAATAATATTATCATTAAACCAAAATACTAAGAAAAGGGAGAGAAAAAGAAAACGAAAAAAAGGGAAAAATAGGGGGACAGATAAACAAAGCAATAGAAAAATAAACCACTTAAAAATAAAAGACTAATCATTCATACCCACATATATATCAAATAACTAAATACGAAGACAGACCAACATTATAAAATCAGAATTAAATAATGTTAACAGATAAGCTTAATTACATTGTCATAGGAAATGATGCATCTCTCCATCAGTATTATGTCCTGAAGCTATTGCTCGAAGACGACATATCCATTTGGATTCGATCTGTCTTAGTAATAACTCCCTATTACCACCTCTCCTAATAGGGGGGACATGATCGATACCGTGGAACCAAAAATCAATATCTCCCATGTGTGTGGTATTATAATGCTCCACAATGGGATATCTACCATCTTTCTTTCTTAAGGCTCTCCAATGCTCTTGAATGCGCAATTTAAGACAGCGTATAGTGCTGCCCACATATATCATTTTACAAGCACATCCAAGAACATAAACCACATATGTGGTATTGCAATTAATAAAGTGATTAATAGTATACATTTTGCTGGTATTATAAGCAAAGGTTTTAATTTTATTTTTACCCATAGGACAGACATTACAACACCCACATGTGAAAAACCCTTTAGGTTTTGATGGCAACCAGGTGTCTCTAATTGAAGGTGTGGTCACATAACTTGGACAGAGATGATCTCTTAAGGAGACCCCTTTACGATATGTAATCAAGGGTCTCTCACCAATACAGTTCTTTAGACCTGGAATCTCAGTTAATAAGTTCCAGTTTTTCCTCATGATGTTAAATATTTTATCACTAAACATAGTGTATTGGGTAATGAATCTAGCCCTGCCTCCCTTGGTATTGTCCTTATTCTTTATAGATTTATTACATAAGGTAAGTTCCCTATTAGTTTTTGAGATTCTCTTCTCTGCTTTATCCAATATGGTTTGGCTATAGCCACTTCTTTCAAACCGTTTCCGAGAGTCCAAGACATTAGCTTGAAATGTGTCCTGTTTGCTGCAATTCCTTCGGATACGCGTGAACTCACCAAAGGGAATATTCCTAATAACTGAAGCAGAGTGTGAGCTAGTTGCATGTAAGACTGCAATACATGCAGTTTCTTTCCTAAACAAAGTGCTTTGTACTACACCATCTTGGACATAAAATCTAATGTCTAGAAAATCAATACTTTCCCTATTGTAAGTCATAGTCACCTTAACGTTAAAGATGTTATCATTAAGGTAAGTAAAATACTGTTGTAACTGGCAAACAGATCCAGACCAGAGGCAAATCACATCATCAATGTACCTCCCCCAGAACACTATATGTTCTGTCCAGGGGGAGGCACCTCTGGCCCAGGCATGCTCCCTCTCATACCATCCCATGAAGAGACAGGCATATTTTGTACATTTTTTCCTTACAATTGATATTGTATATGTTATTCTTAGCCTCTATACAATATTTACTACCATTACAAGATGTCCGCTGTGTTTTTCCTGACTTGTTAGCATTATGACACCAGTTGTGATGTCATTGCGTTTTACGTTGCGCGCGATCACTTTAAAAAGTGCTGCTGACTTGTGTTCCGGTTAGTGTTTTATCTTGACAACATCGTCAGTTTACGAAGGAACCATTGCAGGTATGATGATTAGCGATTTACTCAGTAACGGGGACTTTCCTGATTACAGTCTGTTTTACAAACTAAGGGTAACGCACACGTGGTCGTTTTCAGCGTAGTTAGGTTGAATACATTATAACGCTTGAGTATTCAAACAACGAAGGGATAGAATATCTACAGAACTCTGACGTCTGTGTATTTCGTTTTTGTTTCACTATTGGTCACATTTATATATTGACTGTGACACATCGTTTGAAGGTTATTTTGCAAATTACCCAATGCGAGTGATATATAGAATAATCCCCCTTTTTCTTTTGGTTATTCATGTATTTTTATCTAATATCTGCAGACTGGCCACATTATTTTGGTATATCAGATTGGTCGTGACCCTTATTTGGGTATGTTTTATATTAATGTCAAAGGAGTAAATTGGACTGTTTGACTGTAGTGGTCTTGTTTTTAATTGGTTAGTATCATTATATTCGTTTCGAGACAAAACATTTTCACTTAGGCAGATGGCAGTCTTTTTGATTTTTCATTGCGTTTTTGGATAAATTTACACTACAATAGACCTATATTATGGATTGTGTTGTGTATAGACCCTCTAATGAATGTTAGGTAGATATTTGTAACCTTTTGCATATTGAATTTGTTAGGCAAGTGCTCCATTTTTGATTGTGTGGTAATATTGATTTGTATGTTTATATTTATTATTACACATACATGCAAAATATATTCTTTTTTGCTTATTGATGCAGAATACTAATGCTGGATGGTACAGCAACTTCCCAGGATCGTGGGGTTTTCATGTACTTTACAATGTACACTTCATGCTTATAATTTAAAGCTATTTTGGATTTTTCTATTCTCATCGATACTTAACGGTGAGGATTTTGGCTACAATTGTGGTGTTGTTTGGTTTATAATTTCTCTATATTGTTGTTTCTATGCTTGTTCTCTTTTATTCTTTACTAAAAAAATTTCCTTGTCTATTTTTTTCATTTTTCACTATTAGTAGTATATTTTTCTTCTTTTTCTCTTTCTTTTTCTTTTCCTTTTCCTTTTTTTCCTTTCTAAAGATGTGTAAATTTTAATATATATGTGTTATAAAAGTATACAATGGGCACAATATTATTAAATGTGTTTTAGCTTTTAGTTTTGGCATGTGATGTTTATCTTTAAAGATTTAAGTGTATTTGTGATTTTTATATGATAGTATAATAAGTCTTTTCTATGTACCAATGATAAATTTATAGGTACAAAGTCTGTGTTGGTTATAAATGTCTTCGTTTAGGTATATATTTATGTGTATTTGTATGTTGCAGTATATATGTATGTATGTAAAAATAGTTTTATGTTGTGGTTTTTTCCTTATATGTTGTTTCATGTTGATTGTTTTCAGCCCTGATGAAGTTCTTAGTGAACGAAACGCGTTGGCTGATGTCTGTATTCTGGCTTGTGTGAAGAATAAAAAGAAAAATTTACGTGGACTTATTCTGATACTTTCTGATTTGAATTCTGGTGCACCCTCCATAATAGAAACAACCTTTGCTCTGGATTACAGTGGAGTCTTTTTGTGGCAGGCTCCGGAGGTGCAATGCACAGGAAATTTTATTGTACAGTGAATAGAGATTGTAGTGCATAACATATGGTCAGCCACTCTTTGCCTTTTTGTTTTCTTATGTTGTTTTGACTGTTATAGCACCAAACTCACAAGTTATAAAATCACTAATTTACGACATGTCTAAATTTACTGACGGTCGGGAAGAAATGGCATTGAACCTATTTGGTTCTGGTACTATAAAACAGAATGTAATTCAGGGGAAAACCAACAGTACAAGTTTGAAGACTCTGTTTATTAGATTGGAACGTTTAAAGAAACAGGAACTTAGTCGATGGTGGGATGGCATCACACTAAAGCAATATTTGGAAAATGGAAAGATACGGAGAGGTTTACGTATTCTGATCTTCCCTACTTTTGAAGATCTTGACGATAGTGCATTACAGGAATGGGAAAAGAATTTAGAAGGAGCATCACAGGTTATGATGCGGATTCTAATAAAACATGCGATGGACAAAGGTGAGAAACTTCAGAAAGAAATAATCAGTGTAGAAAGGGAAATTGGTGCAATGGAACAGAAAGAATTAATTGATAAGAATTATACGATTTTAAAACAGGTCATGGAGGGTCATCAAATTTATCTTAAAGATAAAAAACTTAGAAAAATTAAAAGGGATGACAGAGATTATCGTGAAGGACGAATATATACTTTTGCTAAGAAATTCGACAACTTACAGGAAGGTGGAGATAAGAAAAGAAATAGGGATCAAAGAGATGAGAGTGAAGACATACGATCATTAAGTAATATCTCATCATCTTCTCAGAGTAGTATAGCTTCTTCCTCTATGATACAGGATTCCCCTTTGGGGGAAGGGGCGACTGCCTTCCAAAAAGAACTGGCCAATTTAAGAATATCAAGCAGACTGCAGCAAAAAAGAGATCAACAAAGACCAGAAGGGGGGCAGGAGGTCAAAGGGGAACTACCAAGGGGACAACAAACAAAACAGATACAGCAACCAGGCCCAAGAAACCATAGGCATGTTGATATCAGATAATACCAATACAATTGGTGATTCAAATGTTAATGATGATTTGAGAATTGTGAATTTGTCCAATAAAATATTAGATAAGGATGAAATACAATTGTTGAGCAATGGTCTTAATTTTTGCCCCACTCAGAGTGGTGATTTTGCTAATGTACATGTCGACTTATTCAAATTTACAAGAGTATTGAAACTGAGGGACTATTTTGCAAACAAGGTATTTGACCCTGGGGGTAATTTAACCGCTAGTGATGAGGGCACTCAAACTATTGCGGATATTCGTAACGTACAGTGCTTATTGTCTTTGAATGAGGATGATATGATCGACATGCCATTGTTGTTGAAGGAGTTGAATATTGCACAAATTCCAGGTGCTGATAGTGGTCTGCACCCAAAATCTAAATTTGTGCCTATTGGCTCTTACCATTCTAATATTGATTTATTTTATAAAAAAGTGACTGAAGATCTATATACAATTGAGGTCCCCAATAAATATACGGCGAATACTGCTCAAAATATCACTCCAGCCCAGAGGCGGGCATTGGTTAGACTCAGCGGAGATTCTGATTTGGTAATACGTGAAGCCGATAAGGGCGGGAATGTGGTTTTAACGAATCGTTCAGATTATATGGATGAAATCAACCGGCAGTTAAGTGATAACTTATGCTACAGAGAGGTCGAGCTTAACCCAATACCGGGTCTTACAAATATGATTAATGCTCGATTGTGTGAATGGCGAGACAGTGGTCTCATCACAGGGGATGAATATCGATATCTGAAGGTTGATTGCCCTACACATCCATGTATATATCTGTTACCTAAATTGCACAAGGGGGACAGTTCCCTCCGGGGAGGCCTATTATCTCAGGGGTGGGCTCACCCACTGAGAAATTAGCCCAGTTTGTTGATTTAAGATTACAACCTCATGTCTTAAACCTCCCGTCATATATCAAGGACGGAAGAGATATATTAGTCAAGCTTGATGATTTTCAATGGTCGGAAGAACTACTGTTTGTGACCTTTGATGTCGTAAGTCTTTACACCTGTATTCTGAAACAATTTGGATTAATGGCTGTACGATCATTCTTGGATAAGGATGGTGCTGAATGTTTCGAATATAATGAAATGATTGTAGATATGATTGAAATCATCCTTATGAACAATTTTTTCTTGCATGACAGTCGGTGGTTCCATCAGACACGTGGGACTGCGATGGGATCCAGGTTTGCTCCCTCTTATGCCTGTCTCTTCATGGGATGGTATGAGAGGGAGCATGCCTGGGCCAGAGGTGCCTCCCCCTGGACAGAACATATAGTGTTCTGGGGGAGGTACATTGATGATGTGATTTGCCTCTGGTCTGGATCTGTTTGCCAGTTACAACAGTATTTTACTTACCTTAATGATAACATCTTTAACGTTAAGGTGACTATGACTTACAATAGGGAAAGTATTGATTTTCTAGACATTAGATTTTATGTCCAAGATGGTGTAGTACAAAGCACTTTGTTTAGGAAAGAAACTGCATGTAATGCAGTCTTACATGCAACTAGCTCACACTCTGCTTCAGTTATTAGGAATATTCCCTTTGGTGAGTTCACGCGTATCCGAAGGAATTGCAGCAAACAGGACACATTTCAAGCTAATGTCTTGGACTCTCGGAAACGGTTTGAAAGAAGGGGCTATAGCCAAACCATATTGGATAAAGCAGAGAAGAGAATCTCAAAAACTAATAGGGAACTTACCTTATGTAATAAATCTATAAAGAATAAGGACAATACCAAGGGAGGCAGGGCTAGATTCATTACCCAATACACTATGTTTAGTGATAAAATATTTAACATCATGAGGAAAAACTGGAACTTATTAACTGAGATTCCAGGTCTAAAGAACTGTATTGGTGAGAGACCCTTGATTACATATCGTAAAGGGGTCTCCTTAAGAGATCATCTCTGTCCAAGTTATGTGACCACACCTTCAATTAGAGACACCTGGTTGCCATCAAAACCTAAAGGGTTTTTCACATGTGGGTGTTGTAATGTCTGTCCTATGGGTAAAAATAAAATTAAAACCTTTGCTTATAATACCAGCAAAATGTATACTATTAATCACTTTATTAATTGCAATACCACATATGTGGTTTATGTTCTTGGATGTGCTTGTAAAATGATATATGTGGGCAGCACTATACGCTGTCTTAAATTGCGCATTCAAGAGCATTGGAGAGCCTTAAGAAAGAAAGATGGTAGATATCCCATTGTGGAGCATTATAATACCACACACATGGGAGATATTGATTTTTGGTTCCACGGTATCGATCATGTCCCCCCTATTAGGAGAGGTGGTAATAGGGAGTTATTACTAAGACAGATCGAATCCAAATGGATATGTCGTCTTCGAGCAATAGCTTCAGGACATAATACTGATGGAGAGATGCATCATTTCCTATGACAATGTAATTATGCTTATCTGTTAACATTATTTAATTCTGATTTTATAATGTTGGTCTGTCTTCGTATTTAGTTATTTGATATATATGTGGGTATGAATGATTAGTCTTTTATTTTTAAGTGGTTTATTTTCTATTGCTTTGTTTATCTGTCCCCCTATTTTTTCCCTTTTTTTCGTTTTCTTTTTCTCTCCCTTTTCTTAGTATTTTGGTTTAATGATAATATTATTATGTAATAATATTGACTTTGGTCAGTGTTAGGTATTTGATAGTTATTTTTGGCCTTTGAATATAATATTCATTATCACTTTAAGATGGCCGCGGTTTTCCTTAATCTCTGTATATCAAAACACAGGTTAAGATATTATTACGTACTAATGCTGTTTGATATAATTTTTTAAAAAGTGTAGCAATTTCGTTATTTGTCTTTTCCTTCCCCCTCTTTTTGTTTTATTTAAAATGTTATTATTCAACATAAAAACGTCTAACCCTATCAGTATTGGGTTCCTTTGGTTTCAATATTTTCAAACGGTAGTGCATTACTGGTGGTATGGATTGGCGACGGTACGTTTTGTAATATAGGAAGGCCATGGACCAGGATTGAAGTCTGGGAGTATTACGATACTTTTTATGCTATTTAAAATCAATTGGTGTTTTGTTATCTGTTTATAAACGAACCATTGTAGAATATCAAGGCTGGACGGTACAGTTATTTCCCATGACTGTGGGGTTCTCATGTACCTTATTATGTACATTTTTTCCTTACAATTGATATTGTATATGTTATTCTTAGCCTCTATACAATATTTACTACCATTACAAGATATCCGCTGTGTTTTTCCTGACTTGTTAGCATTATGACACCAGTTGTGATGTCATTGCGTTTTTACGTTGCGCGCGATCACTTTAAAAAGTGCTGCTGACTTGTGTTCCGGTTAGTGTTTTATCTTGACAACATCGTCAGTTTACGAAGGAACCATTGCAGGTATGATGATTAGCGATTTACTCAGTAACGGGGACTTTCCTGATTACAGTCTGTTTTACAAACTAAGGGTAACGCACACGTGGTCGTTTTCAGCGTAGTTAGGTTGAATACATTATAACGCTTGAGTATTCAAACAACGAAGGGATAGAATATCTACAGAACTCTGACGTCTGTGTATTTCGTTTTTGTTTCACTATTGGTCACATTTATATATTGACTGTGACACATCGTTTGAAGGTTATTTTGCAAATTACCCAATGCGAGTGATATATAGAATAATCCCCCTTTTTCTTTTGGTTATTCATGTATTTTTATCTAATATCTGCAGACTGGCCACATTATTTTGGTATATCAGATTGGTCGTGACCCTTATTTGGGTATGTTTTATATTAATGTCAAAGGAGTAAATTGGACTGTTTGACTGTAGTGGTCTTGTTTTTAATTGGTTAGTATCATTATATTCGTTTCGAGACAAAACATTTTCACTTAGGCAGATGGCAGTCTTTTTGATTTTTCATTGCGTTTTTGGATAAATTTACACTACAATAGACCTATATTATGGATTGTGTTGTGTATAGACCCTCTAATGAATGTTAGGTAGATATTTGTAACCTTTTGCATATTGAATTTTTAGGCAAGTGCTCCATTTTTGATTGTGTGGTAATATTGATTTGTATGTTTATATTTATTATTACACATACATGCAAAATATATTCTTTTTGCTTATTGATGCAGAATACTAATGCTGGATGGTACAGCAACTTCCCAGGATCGTGGGGTTTTCATGTACTTTACAATGTACACTTCATGCTTATAATTTAAAGCTATTTTGGATTTTTCTATTCTCATCGATACTTAACGGTGAGGATTTTGGCTACAATTGTGGTGTTGTTTGGTTTATAATTTCTCTATATTGTTGTTTCTATGCTTGTTCTCTTTTATTCTTTACTAAAAAAATTTCCTTGTCTATTTTTTTCATTTTTCACTATTAGTAGTATATTTTTCTTCTTTTTCTCTTTCTTTTTCTTTTCCTTTTCCTTTTTTTCCTTTCTAAAGATGTGTAAATTTTAATATATATGTGTTATAAAAGTATACAATGGGCACAATATTATTAAATGTGTTTTAGCTTTTAGTTTTGGCATGTGATGTTTATCTTTAAAGATTTAAGTGTATTTGTGATTTTTATATGATAGTATAATAAGTCTTTTCTATGTACCAATGATAAATTTATAGGTACAAAGTCTGTGTTGGTTATAAATGTCTTCGTTTAGGTATATATTTATGTGTATTTGTATGTTGCAGTATATATGTATGTATGTAAAAATAGTTTTATGTTGTGGTTTTTTCCTTATATGTTGTTTCATGTTGATTGTTTTCAGCCCTGATGAAGTTCTTAGTGAACGAAACGCGTTGGCTGATGTCTGTATTCTGGCTTGTGTGAAGAATAAAAAGAAAAATTTACGTGGACTTATTCTGATACTTTCTGATTTGAATTCTGGTGCACCCTCCATAATAGAAACAACCTTTGCTCTGGATTACAGTGGAGTCTTTTTGTGGCAGGCTCCGGAGGTGCAATGCACAGGAAATTTTATTGTACAGTGAATAGAGATTGTAGTGCATAACATATGGTCAGCCACTCTTTGCCTTTTTGTTTTCTTATGTTGTTTTGACTGTTATAGCACCAAACTCACAAGTTATAAAATCACTAATTTACGACATGTCTAAATTTACTGACGGTCGGGAAGAAATGGCATTGAACCTATTTGGTTCTGGTACTATAAAACAGAATGTAATTCAGGGGAAAACCAACAGTACAAGTTTGAAGACTCTGTTTATTAGATTGGAACGTTTAAAGAAACAGGAACTTAGTCGATGGTGGGATGGCATCACACTAAAGCAATATTTGGAAAATGGAAAGATACGGAGAGGTTTACGTATTCTGATCTTCCCTACTTTTGAAGATCTTGACGATAGTGCATTACAGGAATGGGAAAAGAATTTAGAAGGAGCATCACAGGTTATGATGCGGATTCTAATAAAACATGCGATGGACAAAGGTGAGAAACTTCAGAAAGAAATAATCAGTGTAGAAAGGGAAATTGGTGCAATGGAACAGAAAGAATTAATTGATAAGAATTATACGATTTTAAAACAGGTCATGGAGGGTCATCAAATTTATCTTAAAGATAAAAAACTTAGAAAAATTAAAAGGGATGACAGAGATTATCGTGAAGGACGAATATATACTTTTGCTAAGAAATTCGACAACTTACAGGAAGGTGGAGATAAGAAAAGAAATAGGGATCAAAGAGATGAGAGTGAAGACATACGATCATTAAGTAATATCTCATCATCTTCTCAGAGTAGTATAGCTTCTTCCTCTATGATACAGGATTCCCCTTTGGGGGAAGGGGCGACTGCCTTCCAAAAAGAACTGGCCAATTTAAGAATATCAAGCAGACTGCAGCAAAAAAGAGATCAACAAAGACCAGAAGGGGGGCAGGAGGTCAAAGGGGAACTACCAAGGGGACAACAAACAAAACAGATACAGCAACCAGGCCCAAGAAACCATAGGCATGTTGATATCAGATAATACCAATACAATTGGTGATTCAAATGTTAATGATGATTTGAGAATTGTGAATTTGTCCAATAAAATATTAGATAAGGATGAAATACAATTGTTGAGCAATGGTCTTAATTTTTGCCCCACTCAGAGTGGTGATTTTGCTAATGTACATGTCGACTTATTCAAATTTACAAGAGTATTGAAACTGAGGGACTATTTTGCAAACAAGGTATTTGACCCTGGGGGTAATTTAACCGCTAGTGATGAGGGCACTCAAACTATTGCGGATATTCGTAACGTACAGTGCTTATTGTCTTTGAATGAGGATGATATGATCGACATGCCATTGTTGTTGAAGGAGTTGAATATTGCACAAATTCCAGGTGCTGATAGTGGTCTGCACCCAAAATCTAAATTTGTGCCTATTGGCTCTTACCATTCTAATATTGATTTATTTTATAAAAAAGTGACTGAAGATCTATATACAATTGAGGTCCCCAATAAATATACGGCGAATACTGCTCAAAATATCACTCCAGCCCAGAGGCGGGCATTGGTTAGACTCAGCGGAGATTCTGATTTGGTAATACGTGAAGCCGATAAGGGCGGGAATGTGGTTTTAACGAATCGTTCAGATTATATGGATGAAATCAACCGGCAGTTAAGTGATAACTTATGCTACAGAGAGGTCGAGCTTAACCCAATACCGGGTCTTACAAATATGATTAATGCTCGATTGTGTGAATGGCGAGACAGTGGTCTCATCACAGGGGATGAATATCGATATCTGAAGGTTGATTGCCCTACACATCCATGTATATATCTGTTACCTAAATTGCACAAGGGGGGACAGTTCCCTCCGGGGAGGCCTATTATCTCAGGGGTGGGCTCACCCACTGAGAAATTAGCCCAGTTTGTTGATTTAAGATTACAACCTCATGTCTTAAACCTCCCGTCATATATCAAGGACGGAAGAGATATATTAGTCAAGCTTGATGATTTTCAATGGTCGGAAGAACTACTGTTTGTGACCTTTGATGTCGTAAGTCTTTACACCTGTATTCTGAAACAATTTGGATTAATGGCTGTACGATCATTCTTGGATAAGGATGGTGCTGAATGTTTCGAATATAATGAAATGATTGTAGATATGATTGAAATCATCCTTATGAACAATTTTTTCTTGCATGACAGTCGGTGGTTCCATCAGACACGTGGGACTGCGATGGGATCCAGGTTTGCTCCCTCTTATGCCTGTCTCTTCATGGGATGGTATGAGAGGGAGCATGCCTGGGCCAGAGGTGCCTCCCCCTGGACAGAACATATAGTGTTCTGGGGGAGGTACATTGATGATGTGATTTGCCTCTGGTCTGGATCTGTTTGCCAGTTACAACAGTATTTTACTTACCTTAATGATAACATCTTTAACGTTAAGGTGACTATGACTTACAATAGGGAAAGTATTGATTTTCTAGACATTAGATTTTATGTCCAAGATGGTGTAGTACAAAGCACTTTGTTTAGGAAAGAAACTGCATGTAATGCAGTCTTACATGCAACTAGCTCACACTCTGCTTCAGTTATTAGGAATATTCCCTTTGGTGAGTTCACGCGTATCCGAAGGAATTGCAGCAAACAGGACACATTTCAAGCTAATGTCTTGGACTCTCGGAAACGGTTTGAAAGAAGGGGCTATAGCCAAACCATATTGGATAAAGCAGAGAAGAGAATCTCAAAAACTAATAGGGAACTTACCTTATGTAATAAATCTATAAAGAATAAGGACAATACCAAGGGAGGCAGGGCTAGATTCATTACCCAATACACTATGTTTAGTGATAAAATATTTAACATCATGAGGAAAAACTGGAACTTATTAACTGAGATTCCAGGTCTAAAGAACTGTATTGGTGAGAGACCCTTGATTACATATCGTAAAGGGGTCTCCTTAAGAGATCATCTCTGTCCAAGTTATGTGACCACACCTTCAATTAGAGACACCTGGTTGCCATCAAAACCTAAAGGGTTTTTCACATGTGGGTGTTGTAATGTCTGTCCTATGGGTAAAAATAAAATTAAAACCTTTGCTTATAATACCAGCAAAATGTATACTATTAATCACTTTATTAATTGCAATACCACATATGTGGTTTATGTTCTTGGATGTGCTTGTAAAATGATATATGTGGGCAGCACTATACGCTGTCTTAAATTGCGCATTCAAGAGCATTGGAGAGCCTTAAGAAAGAAAGATGGTAGATATCCCATTGTGGAGCATTATAATACCACACACATGGGAGATATTGATTTTTGGTTCCACGGTATCGATCATGTCCCCCCTATTAGGAGAGGTGGTAATAGGGAGTTATTACTAAGACAGATCGAATCCAAATGGATATGTCGTCTTCGAGCAATAGCTTCAGGACATAATACTGATGGAGAGATGCATCATTTCCTATGACAATGTAATTATGCTTATCTGTTAACATTATTTAATTCTGATTTTATAATGTTGGTCTGTCTTCGTATTTAGTTATTTGATATATATGTGGGTATGAATGATTAGTCTTTTATTTTTAAGTGGTTTATTTTCTATTGCTTTGTTTATCTGTCCCCCTATTTTTTCCCTTTTTTTCGTTTTCTTTTTCTCTCCCTTTTCTTAGTATTTTGGTTTAATGATAATATTATTATGTAATAATATTGACTTTGGTCAGTGTTAGGTATTTGATAGTTATTTTTGGCCTTTGAATATAATATTCATTATCACTTTAAGATGGCCGCGGTTTTCCTTAATCTCTGTATATCAAAACACAGGTTAAGATATTATTACGTACTAATGCTGTTTGATATAATTTTTTAAAAAGTGTAGCAATTTCGTTATTTGTCTTTTCCTTCCCCCTCTTTTTGTTTTATTTAAAATGTTATTATTCAACATAAAAACGTCTAACCCTATCAGTATTGGGTTCCTTTGGTTTCAATATTTTCAAACGGTAGTGCATTACTGGTGGTATGGATTGGCGACGGTACGTTTTGTAATATAGGAAGGCCATGGACCAGGATTGAAGTCTGGGAGTATTACGATACTTTTTATGCTATTTAAAATCAATTGGTGTTTTGTTATCTGTTTATAAACGAACCATTGTAGAATATCAAGGCTGGACGGTACAGTTATTTCCCATGACTGTGGGGTTCTCATGTACCTTATTATGTACATTTTTTCCTTACAATTGATATTGTATATGTTATTCTTAGCCTCTATACAATATTTACTACCATTACAAGATATCCGCTGTGTTTTTCCTGACTTGTTAGCATTATGACACCAGTTGTGATGTCATTGCGTTTTTACGTTGCGCGCGATCACTTTAAAAAGTGCTGCTGACTTGTGTTCCGGTTAGTGTTTTATCTTGACAACATCGTCAGTTTACGAAGGAACCATTGCAGGTATGATGATTAGCGATTTACTCAGTAACGGGGACTTTCCTGATTACAGTCTGTTTTACAAACTAAGGGTAACGCACACGTGGTCGTTTTCAGCGTAGTTAGGTTGAATACATTATAACGCTTGAGTATTCAAACAACGAAGGGATAGAATATCTACAGAACTCTGACGTCTGTGTATTTCGTTTTTGTTTCACTATTGGTCACATTTATATATTGACTGTGACACATCGTTTGAAGGTTATTTTGCAAATTACCCAATGCGAGTGATATATAGAATAATCCCCCTTTTTCTTTTGGTTATTCATGTATTTTTATCTAATATCTGCAGACTGGCCACATTATTTTGGTATATCAGATTGGTCGTGACCCTTATTTGGGTATGTTTTATATTAATGTCAAAGGAGTAAATTGGACTGTTTGACTGTAGTGGTCTTGTTTTTAATTGGTTAGTATCATTATATTCGTTTCGAGACAAAACATTTTCACTTAGGCAGATGGCAGTCTTTTTGATTTTTCATTGCGTTTTTGGATAAATTTACACTACAATAGACCTATATTATGGATTGTGTTGTGTATAGACCCTCTAATGAATGTTAGGTAGATATTTGTAACCTTTTGCATATTGAATTTTTAGGCAAGTGCTCCATTTTTGATTGTGTGGTAATATTGATTTGTATGTTTATATTTATTATTACACATACATGCAAAATATATTCTTTTTTGCTTATTGATGCAGAATACTAATGCTGGATGGTACAGCAACTTCCCAGGATCGTGGGGTTTTCATGTACTTTACAATGTACACTTCATGCTTATAATTTAAAGCTATTTTGGATTTTTCTATTCTCATCGATACTTAACGGTGAGGATTTTGGCTACAATTGTGGTGTTGTTTGGTTTATAATTTCTCTATATTGTTGTTTCTATGCTTGTTCTCTTTTATTCTTTACTAAAAAAATTTCCTTGTCTATTTTTTTCATTTTTCACTATTAGTAGTATATTTTTCTTCTTTTTCTCTTTCTTTTTCTTTTCCTTTTCCTTTTTTCCTTTCTAAAGATGTGTAAATTTTAATATATATGTGTTATAAAAGTATACAATGGGCACAATATTATTAAATGTGTTTTAGCTTTTAGTTTTGGCATGTGATGTTTATCTTTAAAGATTTAAGTGTATTTGTGATTTTTATATGATAGTATAATAAGTCTTTTCTATGTACCAATGATAAATTTATAGGTACAAAGTCTGTGTTGGTTATAAATGTCTTCGTTTAGGTATATATTTATGTGTATTTGTATGTTGCAGTATATATGTATGTATGTAAAAATAGTTTTATGTTGTGGTTTTTTCCTTATATGTTGTTTCATGTTGATTGTTTTCAGCCCTGATGAAGTTCTTAGTGAACGAAACGCGTTGGCTGATGTCTGTATTCTGGCTTGTGTGAAGAATAAAAAGAAAAATTTACGTGGACTTATTCTGATACTTTCTGATTTGAATTCTGGTGCACCCTCCATAATAGAAACAACCTTTGCTCTGGATTACAGTGGAGTCTTTTTGTGGCAGGCTCCGGAGGTGCAATGCACAGGAAATTTTATTGTACAGTGAATAGAGATTGTAGTGCATAACATATGGTCAGCCACTCTTTGCCTTTTTGTTTTCTTATGTTGTTTTGACTGTTATAGCACCAAACTCACAAGTTATAAAATCACTAATTTACGACATGTCTAAATTTACTGACGGTCGGGAAGAAATGGCATTGAACCTATTTGGTTCTGGTACTATAAAACAGAATGTAATTCAGGGGAAAACCAACAGTACAAGTTTGAAGACTCTGTTTATTAGATTGGAACGTTTAAAGAAACAGGAACTTAGTCGATGGTGGGATGGCATCACACTAAAGCAATATTTGGAAAATGGAAAGATACGGAGAGGTTTACGTATTCTGATCTTCCCTACTTTTGAAGATCTTGACGATAGTGCATTACAGGAATGGGAAAAGAATTTAGAAGGAGCATCACAGGTTATGATGCGGATTCTAATAAAACATGCGATGGACAAAGGTGAGAAACTTCAGGAAGAAATAATCAGTGTAGAAAGGGAAATTGGTGCAATGGAACAGAAAGAATTAATTGATAAGAATTATACGATTTTAAAACAGGTCATGGAGGGTCATCAAATTTATCTTAAAGATAAAAAACTTAGAAAAATTAAAAGGGATGACAGAGATTATCGTGAAGGACGAATATATACTTTTGCTAAGAAATTCGACAACTTACAGGAAGGTGGAGATAAGAAAAGAAATAGGGATCAAAGAGATGAGAGTGAAGACATACGATCATTAAGTAATATCTCATCATCTTCTCAGAGTAGTATAGCTTCTTCCTCTATGATACAGGATTCCCCTTTGGGGGAAGGGGCGACTGCCTTCCAAAAAGAACTGGCCAATTTAAGAATATCAAGCAGACTGCAGCAAAAAAGAGATCAACAAAGACCAGAAGGGGGCAGGAGGTCAAAGGGGAACTACCAAGGGGACAACAAACAAAACAGATACAGCAACCAGGCCCAAGAAACCATAGGCATGTTGATATCAGATAATACCAATACAATTGGTGATTCAAATGTTAATGATGATTTGAGAATTGTGAATTTGTCCAATAAAATATTAGATAAGGATGAAATACAATTGTTGAGCAATGGTCTTAATTTTTGCCCCACTCAGAGTGGTGATTTTGCTAATGTACATGTCGACTTATTCAAATTTACAAGAGTATTGAAACTGAGGGACTATTTTGCAAACAAGGTATTTGACCCTGGGGGTAATTTAACCGCTAGTGATGAGGGCACTCAAACTATTGCGGATATTCGTAACGTACAGTGCTTATTGTCTTTGAATGAGGATGATATGATCGACATGCCATTGTTGTTGAAGGAGTTGAATATTGCACAAATTCCAGGTGCTGATAGTGGTCTGCACCCAAAATCTAAATTTGTGCCTATTGGCTCTTACCATTCTAATATTGATTTATTTTATAAAAAAGTGACTGAAGATCTATATACACTTGAGGTCCCCAATAAATATACGGCGAATACTGCTCAAAATATCACTCCAGCCCAGAGGCGGGCATTGGTTAGACTCAGCGGAGATTCTGATTTGGTAATACGTGAAGCCGATAAGGGCGGGAATGTGGTTTTAACGAATCGTTCAGATTATATGGATGAAATCAACCGGCAGTTAAGTGATAACTTATGCTACAGAGAGGTCGAGCTTAACCCAATACCGGGTCTTACAAATATGATTAATGCTCGATTGTGTGAATGGCGAGACAGTGGTCTCATCACAGGGGATGAATATCGATATCTGAAGGTTGATTGCCCTACACATCCATGTATATATCTGTTACCTAAATTGCACAAGGGGGGACAGTTCCCTCCGGGGAGGCCTATTATCTCAGGGGTGGGCTCACCCACTGAGAAATTAGCCCAGTTTGTTGATTTAAGATTACAACCTCATGTCTTAAACCTCCCGTCATATATCAAGGACGGAAGAGATATATTAGTCAAGCTTGATGATTTTCAATGGTCGGAAGAACTACTGTTTGTGACCTTTGATGTCGTAAGTCTTTACACCTGTATTCTGAAACAATTTGGATTAATGGCTGCACGATCATTCTTGGATAAGGATGGTGCTGAATGTTTCGAATATAATGAAATGATTGTAGATATGATTGAAATCATCCTTATGAACAATTTTTTCTTGCATGACAGTCGGTGGTTCCATCAGACACGTGGGACTGCGATGGGATCCAGGTTTGCTCCCTCTTATGCCTGTCTCTTCATGGGATGGTATGAG